>ML829470.1:165048-190179 GCA_009831015.1 Picea engelmannii | reverse complement strand
GGTAGCCTGCGAACATCCTAAAAAAACATGATTTATGGAAGCAGACAAATGTAACTTCTTTCAGGAAAGTGTTCTTAGTGAAGAGCTTGATTTTCCATCGTCATAACATCATCATGACATCATCGCGACGACCAAAATTGTGGATAACACTAGTCCAAAGATTATAATTCCTAGACTATTGTTGGTGTTTTATAAATAAAAAGTCTAGTTTATTTTAATTACATGTGGTTGGTTCTTTAGAGATGTTTTTATTCAAGGGTAGATGGAGATGAAACTAATGATGTTTTGACTTGACTCCAAAAAGCATGCAGTAGGAAGATGAAATGCACAATTTCTTTCAATGAATCCCACCTACAAGAGGGAGAAGAGGTTTCTTTTTCTTCCAAATACCATTAAATAATTAGCGTAATACTCAATGCATGCATCAGTCTTTGCAATTTGTTTTTCACTTAAATGAAGAATCCAAATGTTTTCCAAATTATCAAAACATAATTCTTTAAAATTTCAAAACCATTGAATGTTAAGTTCTTCCATTGTTTCACTACAACTCTACTTCTAATGATTTGAAATGCACAAATTTCTTTGTTTGATGCTAACATGCAAATAAGACTGAATGCAATTATTTTAATTCTTATTTTCTTTCAATGAACATGAAATAGTTCAAAGCTAAGATAGAAGAGAACGAGAACAAAATAATACTCAAAAAAAGATGCACTCATAAAGAAAGTAATCACTCTTAAAAATTCTTAAAACTAAAGGATTCAAGACCAATTGATAGCACAATCGACTCTAAAAAATTCTAGATTTCAAAATATAAGCAAAATGAAAGAATCAATTGGCAACAAACTACTTTCAAATTGATAGAAAAGGCTCCCAAAACTAACGAGTAGAATGCTTGAAAGTTTTTTCAGGAAGAAATGTACAGAAGTCAAATGCTTGTATAATCTGACAAGAAAAGACTACTGAAAATCAAAACTGAGTTTCAAGGATTTGATCAACCTTGAATAGCTTATAACCCTTTCAAAATTTTATCAGAAGTAATTCGCAAGAAACAAGACAAGAAGAGTGGTACTCACAATCAAAACCAACCAATCAAAGTCTAAAGCAATCATAGAATAACCTGGGATAAAAATTAGACTGAGAAACACAGACCAAACAACCCAGAAATCAACCCAGGAAAGGGTGATGCTCCTAAAGGGCGTCAAAGGCAGAGTGACACTCTTGAAAACCCTACAAGGGGCGTCAGTGATGTTCTATAGGCTACTGGAGGGGAGTGTCACTTTTGAAAAAGAAAGGAAAACAGACCCAAACTCAACCCAGATTCAACCAAAGTGTTCTAAGGACTTTGTAAGCTATTCTATAAAGGTGAAAGGCAAAGAAGACTTCATAAACATGAGGTCGCATGAAAAAGAGTAGTGGATATTACCCCTCCAAAGCTTGACCAATCGTAGTGTAAAGAGTGTATATTGGGGGTTCTTCTTGAGAAACCACTGGTTTCATTTGGTCTCAGTGCTTCGTGAATCCTAAATCTTGTTAGAAAAACAGGATCGCAAAGCAATAAAATAAAATAAATTCAGAAATAAAACACAGAAAATACACAATACAATAGAGACACATTTATGCATGGTTCACCCAGTGTGGGAAACAAGAGGATAAAAACCAATGAAATAATCGTTCCCCAGTGGAGTCGCCAAAAACTGTTGTGAGAAATCTCACCTTGTAGACAGGTTGAGCTGACCTTAGTTGGGTTTTCTTCAACTAAGACAACTAGAACAACTAGTGGACACTAACATTCCAAATTTCCATCTATTTACGGATGAAATAAGAGAGGAAGAGGAAGAGAAAGAGGCATCTCTCTGTGTTAGTTGTCCTTGCTTCTTTTTATCATTCCGGTGTTGGATCCAATCTAGTTCCAAATGTAGTCTACTTGCTAAGAAATATAACTATCCCATTCTTCCACTATTTGTAACAAGTTAGATAAAAACTATCGTAACCAGACCAAAATCATTCATACATAAACTTGAAAAGAGATGAAAATAGGGAAATAGGGAAATAGGCCAAGTTTATTAATATGCGAAACAATGGAACTTACAATCATGATGTGTTACAAGCCTCCTCCAATGCTCCTCCTATCCAACCCCTTATTTTATGCTGACAAATGAATAGAAGTTTGGTATACCTCAGACCTTAATTGCTTCTAATCTCTTTCACCCACACATAATATCTCTAAACATAACAATTGATACAAAGCCAAACATGTACTCTAATTCTTTTCCAACTCACATACAATCATATACTAGAATCTATCCTAGTGAATGAAAACCTAATCCCTACATATATGCATGCATCTTCCTTAACTCTATTGGAGTGTGGAACTCATAATAAACTTGTCAACTCACCCTTAACCTTGACCATGACCAGTCAGGTTGTAACAAAAATGGTTACAATGATTACTGGATATCTTCAAGGATTCGACCTAAATGTGATCTCTTCAAATCCTTCAACATAGTACAAAATGGGATGGCAGGTGCAATGGATCATGGATTGACATAGGCGTTGAAACTCGTTGTCATATGGTGAATCTTCTTGGGCGCACACATAGTGATGACTTGTGGCATGCGTGTAGTATGCAAAACCTTAGGGTTCCAACAGGTCCCCGACACTATTATATGGCTCATCCTTGAGCCAATGACATTGTTTCATCGATAGCTCCTAGATGAAGTGTTTAGAACCAATAGTTGGACTTAGTGAGATGTAGTCAACAATCTTTATTTAGGTACTATCTGTCGAGCATGGTTGGTGTTGCAGCCATGTGTAGGACCTGTAATTTGTTGACAACCCCCTTGATTCCAGATGTGAATTTGGCCTTCAATATTTGGGATCTCAACCTCTTGCTCATCTATCTCAATCTAGATTGTCCGGGGATAGATGTATTTTAACATATCGTCCGAAACCACATGTTCCATTTGGGCCAAGTCCTTCTTGCAAGACTTGGTGATATCACCCCTTGACCTCTAGATCTTTGTCTAGGGTTATCTTTCCATCGTGCATAACATTCATCGTATTTATGTCTCTCACGATTTTGTTGATGATGTTGAAGAGGAGAACATATGCACCCAATAGGGGGTAGTGCATAGAGTCAGATTGCTAAATTCAGAAATGGTGTCGATCCATGGGAGTGGTACCACTGGCTCTCAGCCATTGAGCTTCAAGGTGACCTTTGCATAAGCTTTGAAGTGTAATTGTGAGAACTGTGTGGAAGATTTGTTGTGGTTGTCAATGAATTGGAGGCTTGGATCTCTGCTTAGGAGACAATCCCAAACATGTAATTCTCTTGGGAGTTCAATTGTTGGTTGGTGGACTTCCTTTGTGTCCTGGAGCCAATCTCGTGTCTCTCACATGTTATAAGTAGCCATAATTTTGGGGACTCATCAATTTAAGTTGAATTTTTGACACTACTCCCTCCTCTGGTCAAATTGTTTCCTTGTCATTGGTCTACACTCTGTTGCTGAAACTCTCTCTCTACAATGTTTAAACTCTTAGAAAAGTAAATGGAAATTAGCCATGGGGGATTTAAGTAGTCATGGGTTTGTTTTCTCATGTGATCGTTTTCTCTACTAGGTAGGATTTCGGGCCTACTAGGTATATCTACTGTGAGGATTGTTCACGATCCCCTTGGTGCCTGAATCTAATGTGGCTCTGATCGTATTATATCATTGTACCAATAATGTGTGTTTTGGGACATGTTACCATAATTGTTAATGTCCCTCATAGTTGCATACTTTTCCAAGTCTGATTGCGTGACCCTTTGATTCTTTTAATCACCACGTGTCCCATAATTTACATGTGAGAGCTCGCTATCCCATTCGATATCCTGTACGTCGGTAATTACTTTGCAAAATTGGTCGAATCTTATAAATCTTCGCACATAACACCTTGTCTTGTCCTCTGGATTACCTACTCCTATCATATATTGTTATTTAATGCTTAATTATACCTACCTACCTAAGTCCTACCCTATGCTAACTGTGAAACTTTTGTTCATTTAGGGCACACTCAATCCTTGCGAGCCATAACACACCTTCAACTGACTTCCATTAATCATTCCTTTGAGGGGTTGAACCTGTAGTGTTTCCAAATTTGTTTCCCCTACCTCACTGATGTATACCAATCTAAACAATCCTAACCAACACATGCATAGTTTTCCATGGTTCTTAAGAAACTTGCTGTCGTAAAGTAATACCAAAGAACCAGGTTATAAATTTTGTGTGGAATATTGCTGCCGTGCCAGGCCTTTTTTCTCTGCTTCTCGAACAATTGGTCGTGACCCGCAATGAGTTGATCCTCTTCGAGTTCCAAGAGCTCAGATCACTACTTCTGAAGGGATTGGTAATTTGACATCTATGTCACGAGGGCAATGCACAAAATTAGTACCTCAAATTCTAAGGGCATCACAACCTCTTTACCATAGACCAACTTGAAAGGTGTATGCTTAGTCAATTGTTTATAGGTCATTGAATATACCCATAGTAAAGTTGGAATATATTGATCCCATTCATCACGTTGCACATTACAAACCTTGGTTAGTGCATGCTCTAATATCTTGTTGAAGGCTTCAACTCTGTCATTGGATTGCGGGTGATATGATGTACTCTTTTGGTGATGGATTATGAATTCATGTGTGAGTGCACAGATGGTGTCATTCAAAAAATTCACACCCCCATAACTTATTAATACCTTTGGGAAGCCAAACCTTGTGATCACATTCTCAAATATGAAGCACAAAACTGTCTCTGAACTACAATATTTCACTGATGCGATTTCTAACCAACATGTCAAGTATTCAGTGGCAGTAATAATGTATCATACACCACTCTTATGCACAGGGGGAATTATGGGTCCCACAAAATCAATAGTCCATTTTTCAAATGGTTCTAACATTATGATCGAGAAAAGTGGCAGTTCTTCTCTTCTACAAGGCTTCTTGATCCTTTGGAAAATGTCACAACACTTGCAATATCCATTAGCATCTTCAAATACTGACAACCATTGTAACCCTGCGCATAACATTTTCTGTGTAGTGGCATTTCCAATGTTGTTTCCTCCCGCAATACCTTCATGTTCCTTGTAGAGGAGCATGTCACACTCATGTTCTAACACACACATGTGCAAGGTCCCATTGACACCAATCTTGTACAAATTCCCGACGATCAACTGGTAGTCAACGCTACGGGTCACTGGTTGTCTGCGTTGTGTATGAGTGTATCCTTATGACACATGACCCTTTGTGAGGTATGCTGCAATATATACTAGTTAATTTGGCATTTCTTTGACCCTGAAGAGTTGTGTGTCGAGGAGCTCATCATCTAAATTGCATCTAGCTTCCCCTAACTCTATCCTCAAAATATGGTGTGGCCCAAGGTTATGTTTGTTCGACTTGATGACTATTTCAAACTCAATTTCCTAGAAAAGAAAAAATCATCGACATATTCTACCCCCTACTAGATTATTGACCAATTATTTGAGCATTGAATGGTCAATAAAAAAATTGAAGGGAGTGTCAAGTAAGTAATTTTAGAACCTTTTTAGGGCATATGACATAACCATTCCTTTGCACTCTGTGGTTGTGTAATTATTCTTAGAATATGATAATTTCCTACTGGAAAAATAGACTGTGCAATCAATGATATCTTGTTTGGGTTGCACAAGCACTACACCAAGTGAAATTGATGACACATCCACATGTACATGGAACATTTTAGTACAATTTGGAAATATTAGGATTGGCGCAATCTCCAAACTTTGCTTCAATGTGTCCAATGCCTCATGGCATTCCTTTGTCCAGACAAACTTTTTATCTTTACACAATAACTTCTCCAACGACACAACAACCTTTGTGTAACTCTATATGAATCATGTGTAATAACCTGTGTGTCCCAAAGTTACACATAGCTCTCTAACGGATGTGGGAGCCAACATATCCACTATTGTAGTAATATTTACTTGATCTACTAACAAACCTTTCTTGCATACAATATGTCCCCATAGAGTTCTGAATGGTGTATAAAAGATGCACTTTTTCAAGTTCAATGAAATATGTAATTGTCAATATCTATCCAATATAATTCGTAGTGCCTGCATATGCTCCTTTGGTAGGATAAACACTGTCCGGTCATCTAAGTACACCTTCAAAAACTTATGGATGAAGTCCTTAAAGATGTAACAACAATTCTAAAAAAGACTGCAGGTGCATTCTTAAGGCCAACGAGCATTACCATGTAATAAAATGAGCCACATTATGTCACAAACATCTTCTTGGCTTGGTGTTCTTCCGTGATTCACTCATGATGATATCGAGAATCCATCTACGAATGAGTAAGTGATCCAGGAGGATCTGTGATCGCTCAAAAATGAAAATTTTCAAATTTTGAAACAAATTGTACCATTGCGTAGAGCTCATTTAGAGATTTCCAACGACACAAATTTCGTCTCAATATGACTTCGTACGAAGAAGTTATGACGTTCTAAATTTGTTGATCAATAGTAAAAAAATTCAATAGGACAGATATGACACGTGGAAACTTGCAGTGTGGACAAGTGGAAGGTTCTAATGCAAACACGTGGCAGAGTGCATAGATGACACATGGCAACTTGYAGTGTAGACAAGTGGCAGGTTGCAATATGGACAAGTGGTAGTGATTAGATTGGCAGGTTGCAATATGGACAAGTGGTAGTGATTAGATTGCACATGGGCCAATGTCACGACGACACGTGGACCAATCTAGGGTTCCTAGATTTTGTCAAATTTGGGTAAGTTCAAACTTGTTGAACAACTATCGACGAAAGGAATTGAACCCGTAATTTCTCAGACCCAATTCAAAGTGCCTCACCGATAGGACTATAGTACCACTTGTTAAAGGTGGGTGGAATTAAATCATTTAAAGTTATGATATATCCACCCAAATATTCACACCTTCCAACACTCCAAGATTCGATAATATATGGCTGGTATTATTAAATACCATAGCCATGAAAAATGGGTTTCGACCTTATATGTAGATCCACATGATTTGGGTGAGATTTATGGTATATTTATATGTCGTATGGCATACAAACAAATCGGAGATAACATATATAGATTATATATAGTTATATTGTTTGGTCAAGCAAATAAATCAAATCCCATAAAAAGGGTCGAACATATATTATGACTATATTTATTATATGGTTATTTAATAATATATTTTATATCCCCTTTTAAATGGATTGGGTAAGACTTAAAGTCATTAAAAAGTGGATGAAGCCCATTATGTGTGGATATTACAATGTTTTTGGGATATACCATATAATTGAATATTTCCAATCCTAATAAAGTTGAATCTAATACCAACTTAGTCATGAACCTTTTAGTATTTAAAAAAAAGGTATTTTTTTCCATGGGAGAGTGGATTTTTGGGTGGAATTTCTATGTAAATGCAAAGATATTTCCTGCACAGAAGACATTGGAGTAGTGTTTTAGCCAGAGCCTAGAATAGTTGGAGACATAAATGTATGTGGGTTGAGAATTTTTTTTGATGTAATTTTAGCATTTGACATGAATAATGAAGCGATCGCTCACATTGGAAGTGGACCCAAAGATGTATCCCAAGAAGGATGAACTCCTTCAACAATTTGCGTCTTTGTCTCTTCTCTTATTTTTCTGCTATTATTCTTCAATTTCACAATTCTTATTTATTCATTTCCACATTATTTGTTTATGTATCAGCATTATCGATCCAAATGCAATTTAAATACATAAACTAACTTGCAAATTGATCAGTAATACCTTCGTTTTTGGATCAAGTTTTTGGTATCAGAGCTTTGGTTTTGAAGGTTTGAAAGGGATTTGCAAGTGTTGGATGCTTACCAGATCTATAATCAATAAGGGAGAAGGTCAACTTGAGGCTTATAATCCAGAAATCCAAAGGAGATTTCATAAATGTGAGATGGCTTCACCAAGAAAGTTAGGTCCTTACAAATTTGAAGATGATTTCTTTGAAGCATTTAAGTTGATGAAAGCCATGGTGGAAGAGATTTACCATTAAAGAGGGGAACAAAGAGTTCAAAAGATTGAAGAAGGTGAATCTTCAGTGCAAGTAGAAGGAAGAGGAGAAGGTGGTGGACCTTCATAACCTTCTTCACCATCATCATCATCATCATCTACCGATGGTGCAAGTGAACATTATTCAAAGAATAAGCATTCTAAAAAGCCTTCTCATTCTAATGATATGAATTTATTAAAGATTGATGTTAAATTTGATTTGCAAACATAAAGACATTAATGCAGAGAAGTTGGATAATTGGGTTAGACAACTTGAATTCTATTGCAGGATACAAAATATTACTGATGACAGCACAAAGATCCAACTTGATAATCTCTGGTTGGGAGGCACAACTCTCATTTGGTGGGAGAGTAAAACTCAAGAGGATCTCAAGAAAAGTGGTAAAATAATCTCTTCCTGGAATAATTTTGTTACTGCATTAAAGAAACAGTTCTATCCATTAGCATACATGCAACAGGAAATGATGAATTGGAAAAGTTTAAAGCAAACTAAAGGTCAAAACGTTCAAAGTTATACTTGAGAATTTAGAAAGAGAGCTTTGATACTAGAAATTCCTTTCTATACACAAGAGACACTTCTAAATTATATTGGTGGTTTGCATACTTATATTAAACATACTATCCTCATGCTTTAACCCTTCTAACTTCGATGAAGTTTGTGTACAAGCAACTCACATTGAGTCAGGTAGATGAAATGTCATTGGTACGTCATCCAAAAAAAAATGCAATTAAAGGAAACGAAGGACAAAGGAAAAGAGAAATGGAAAGCTACAATGAAGAAAGAGAAGTATACTTGCACTCGTTGTAAGAAGGCAGGGCATGATGAAGATCATTGTTAGATTTTTCATTCGGAATTGAAGCCAAAATGGGCTCGACATCAGAAAAGTAAAAAGACCACGGTTGCAACAACTCAACAAGATTTGGGATCTAATCTAGGGGATGAGATAAAAATCACAACTGTAGGAATATGAGGTATACCATATTTTCATTTTCATTTCACAACTCTGAAAGAAGAAGTGAGCTTTTTCACATAAGGGTGATCACTAAACATACTAAAGTTGATACTCTTTTTGATCCTCGTTCCCAAGTAAATCTAATATCTGAAGTTGTTGTCAAGAAAATTGGATTGGAAACACAACCTCACAAGAAACCTTACTCTCTTGGTTGGGTATGTGATAAGGCAAAACTACCAGTAACAAGACAATGCAAACTTAAATTTTCTATCACATCAAAATTTGTTGATGAAGTTGTATTGGATGTGGTTCCTCTTGACATATGTGGTATTGTATTGGGAAGCCCACATTTATTTGATAGGAAAGCCATTTTATTCATAGAAGAGAATAGATATCATCTTCTTAAAGATGGAATCAAATTTATTGTAAGAGCTCATTGCATGAAGAGTAACCTCTCTCTTGTCACTACATAACAACTTAAAAGTGTTATAGATGAAAGAAAAAATGTGTCTCTAATGTCTGCAAAAGGAAGTAAAGGGGTTGATATTGAATGTAATAATGAAATACTCAAATTTTCTCCTAGTTCTGAAAGGTTTCAAGAATCACCAAATATGCCACATGAAGGTTCATTGTATGCAAGAGTCAGGGATTTTATTGAGTAGAGTAGGAATGTTGTTCATTCATTTTTAGTTACGTCTATGTATTCACTAGTACTAATGATGTGTTGTGCATGGTTTGTAGTAGAAGCAGTGAATGCAGGTAGTGGTGAAAGAACAAGAATGGTTAGCAAAATCATATCATATTTTGTCTTTGTTATTCCTCTTATTGTAATGAGACAAGTGGTCCAAGCATGGGGAACATATACCATACAAGCGGGGAGGCAGTACCCTCATTTTATTTATGAATAAATCATACTTTTGGTGGTTCAAAAGCTTCCCGGTGGGGAGGAATGATCCAGGAGGATCTGTGATTGTTCAAATATGAAAACTTGCTAATGTTGAAAAAAATTGTACCATTGCGTAGAGCTTAGCGAGAGCTTTCCAATGGTGCAAATTTCATCTCAATCTGACTTCATATGAAGAAGTTATGATGTTTTGAAGTTGTTGACCGACAATAAAAAAAAGTCAACRTGACAGAGATGACACATGGTGACTTACAGTGTGGATAAGTGGCAAGTTCTGATGAAAACACGTGGAAAAGTGTAGAKATGACATGTGGKGGATTGTAGTGTGCACAAGTGGCAGGTTCTCATGAAGAAGTACCATTGCGTAGAGCTTAGCGAGAGCTTTCCAATGGTGCAAATTTCATCTCAATCTGACTTCATATGAAGAAGTTATGATGTTTTGAAGCTGTTGTYCGACAATAAAAATGTCAACATGACATAGATGACACATAGTGACTTACAGTGTGGATAAGTGGCAGGTTCTGATGAAAACACGTGGAAAAGTGCAAAGATGACATGTGGTGGATTGCAGTGTGGACAAGTGGTAGGTTCTCATGTAAATACATGGCATAGTGCATAAATGACATAGGACGGCTTGGAGTGTGGCCAAGTGGTAGGTTGCAGTATGGACAAGTGGCAGTGACTAGATCACACATGGGCCAATGGCATGGCAACATGTGGACCAATCCAATAGTGCCACATGGCACCCTTGATTTGGTCAAATTTGGGCAAGTTCAAAATTGTTGAGCAACTGTCGGCTGAGAACCCGTAATTTGTCAGACCCAAGTCAAAGTGCCTCACTGATCGGACTATAGTACCACTTGTTAAAGGAGGGTGGAATTAATTTATTTAAAGTTATTATATATCCACCCAAATATTCACACCTTCCAACACTCCAAGATTCGATAATATATGGTTGGTATTATTAAATACCATAGCCATGAAAAATGGGATTCAACCTTATATGTAGATCCACGGGATTTGGGTGAGATTTATGGTATATTTATACCTCCGTAGACTTTACCAGTCAAATTGCTGGGTGGAGGGGGTCCCTTGTCCCATAAACAAGGGGGTCTCATACACCAATTAGGTGTCTGGCTTGGTCGTGACCTTAAAAATGGATTATTATTATTATTATTATTATTATTATATGTTATATGGCATAAAAACAAATCCAAGATAATATTTATAGATTATATATGGCTATATTGTTTGGTCAACCAAATAAATAAAAGCCCATAAAAAAGGTCGAAGATATATTATGACTATATTGGTATATGGTTATTTAATCATATATTTTATGTCTCATTTCAAATGGATTGGGTAAGACTTAAAGTCATTAAAGAGTCGATCAAGCCCATTATGCGTGGATATTACAATATTTTTGGGATATACCATATAATTGAATATTTTCGATCCCATTAAAGTTGTATCTAATACCAAATTAGCCATGGACCTTTTTGTATTTTAAAAAGGGTATTTTTTTGTCATGAGAGAGTGGATTTTTGGGAGGAATTCCTATGTAAATGCAGATATATTCCCTACATAGAAGACATTGGAGTAGTGGGTTTTAGCTAGAGCCTAGTAGAGTTGGAGACAAAAATGTATGTGGGTTGAGAATTTTTTTTGATGCAATTTCAACATTTGACATCAATAATGAAGCCGTCACTCACATTGGAAGCAAACCTGGAGATGTAGCCCAGGAGGGGTGAACTCCATCATCAATTTGAGTCTTTGTCTCTTCTCTTGTTTTTCTGATATTATTCTTCAATTTCACAATTCTTATTTATTCATTTCCGTATTATTTGTTTATGTATCAACATTATCGATCCAAATGAAATTTAAATACATAAACTAACTTGTAAATCGATCAGTAATACCTTCATTTTCATATTAGTTGTTGGATTAATGAGAGGGGGGGAGAACTAGTAATAGAGGAATTGAATTCTTTTTAACCACAAAATGCAAGTGTTATATCAATGTAGCATTATCATCTAATAGTTGCAGAGTAAATAAACAATGAACAAATGATCAATCATACACATACACAATACACCAGTGTTTTACGTGGAAACCCAAAGCGGGAGATAGCCACATAATGATTTTTCTTATATGTCTATAAGAATTACATTCATTGGAAGCACCAACTTTCTTTGTTTTCCAGCTGTAATTGGAAGGAGGCTCCAACCCCCTAGTTTCTCAGGCTACAACCTGAGGGAAGCTCCAACTCCCCAATTCTTTGGCTACATCCAGAAAGAGGATACAACCCCCTATTTTTTCTGGATACAACCAGAAGGTGGCTACAACCACCTGTCCTTTCCCTGTCCAACCACCCTGACATAGAAGTAGAATGATGGAACCACTTCCACACTATCACTGTGAGATATAGTGTTGTAAACCTGTACCAGACAACCTGTAACAACCTGTACCAATAACCTGTTCCAACATGTACCTCAACTTGTACCATAAACAAGTGCATCAACCATACATCAAACCTGTACAAATAACCTGTCACAATAACCTGTCCAAACAACCTGTAATCAACCTGTACCATAAACAAGTGCATCAACCATGCACCGACCTGTACCTCAACCTGTACCATCAATGAGTGCATAAAACATACACCAAATATGTACCAATAATGAATCAAATACACATAAACTATGACTCATCAAGATGTACCAACATCATCAACTATACACCTCATGTATGTGCCAACTCATCAACTACTTGTCTCAACCATGTACCCAACATGTACCTCAACCAAAAGCCCTCATCAATTTCATCATCCAAATCTGATTTGTAACTTTGTAATAGACCTGATGTATATGATCACATACCCACAAACCTTCCTTAAATTTAACAACAAGAGACTAACATTTTCATCAAACTTTACTTTAGTCTCACATGACTAATTTTGGATTAGTCAACAACCCTAACTTGAAATAATCATAACTATGTACCTGTAAYGAATAAAGATCTGAAAATATTACACAATGTTCTTCAGTGTCTTTTATACAATTCCTCCATGTTTCACTACTTGGAACCTCTCAGAAAAGGAGTTATARCAAAAATGACATACCTTGTTGAATTTTGGCTTATTCTAGAGAGCGAACTTGTAGAGCGTGCCACACACAAAAATTTGTTATATGGATCTGAAAATGGTACACATAATACTACACAGTGTACTCTAACCAATACATTTGGTATTAGTGAATTTGGATATGTTATGAAGAAGTTATGACATTTTTACCCGAAACACCCGTTTTAGACCAGTTTCAGGACTAGCCACAAACCCTATTTTCCATGGAGTGTAACTCCAAAAATACAACGAGCCACAAGCTCAAATTTTTATCTCAGCTACTTGGATATGTTTCCTCAATGGCCTCCCAATTTTACGGTCTGAATCATTCTAGAAAAAAATGTTATTGCGAAAATGGTGAGATGACCTATAAATAACATACCTTAGAAAGCATCATCAAAATAATTTATCGTCTTTGAATTTCAACCTTATTTACTTCACCTTCCCTCTAAAATTCAGCTTAGATATCCTTTGGTTACCTCAGTCACTTGTAGATATTTAATATGCTGAAGTGTGATTAAAATGAGAGAGCCTTGCCTCTTATTTATACTTTCATGTATCTTCCTCAAGGGGTTACCTTCTAATCATCTTAACCCACTTTCTTTATTTTAGGGCTAACCCATTTCTAACCACTTGTCCACTTAGTAATTTCTCCATTAACTTTATTATTTAAATAATTCTTTTGTATCCACTTTGACTTGTAGTACACTCATCACTTCACTTTATTATTTAAATTACCTTATAACCATCTTAACCCACTTTCCTTATTTTAGGGCTAACCCACTTCTAACCACTTGTCCACTTAGTAATTTCTCCATTAAATTTATTATTTAAATAATTTATTTGTATCCACTTTGACTTATAGTACACTCATCACTTCACTTTATTATTTAAATAATTTCATCTTTGCAACCACTTTGACTACTTTGACCTTTTGGGGCTTCTAGATGACTCATGATGGTTCTCCAACTTCACATGGCTATAACTCTCTAACCATGAGGAGTTATGTGACCTTACACATACCACCGGAAATGGAATGACATGTAGTATCCATCTATAATAGTATGACTTGCAAATATATGAAAAATCATACCATTATCCATAAAAAAACTTGGGTCCATTACCCAAACCTTTGTGCTACCGAAATTCGCTACCAGAATTTCTTCAAGGGTTGACATCAATGAAAACCAACCCAATTAATCAACAATATCCCCCTTTGGCATTGATGGAAACACTCTAATGAAATACTGAAGTCATATCACTCATTCTCCCCCTGTGACCATTGCTTCCCCTGACTGAACTCTTCCTGAAACTGATCTCCCAACCTGAATTGTCCTCTTTATGGTGCTTCCTCATGTAAATATAATACATATAATATAAGCATTCATTTTGGAGTAGAAATTACTTTGAGTCTATGGCAAAGATACACAAAGGCTTCCCATGGAATCGGTTTTGTAAAGATGTCTGCCACTTGTTCTTTTGCGCCCACATATTCAACTCTGATGTTCTTCTCTGCAACTTGTTTCCATAGAAAGTGATACTTGATTGGAATGCACTTCATCTTGGAGTGCATCATCGGGTTCTTTGAGATACTGAGGGTGTTTGTATTATCACAATAGATTGGAATGGGCTCATCATACTCAACCTGTATATTTGTCAGAGTTTGTTTCATCCATAGAACCTGTGTACAACATGTTGTTGCTGCAATATACTCTATTTCGGTTGTAGATAAGGATACTGATGATTGTTTCTTTATTAGCCATGATACTAAACACTCACCCAAGTAGAACCCTGCTCCAATGGTGCTTCATCGGTCATCAATGAAACCTACCCAATCTTCATATGTGTAGGCAATAAATGATATATCCTTTCCTTTTGGGTACCATAATCCAAACTCTTATGTTCCTTTGAGATATATGAAAATCCTTTTCACTGCGAAGACATGTGATTCCTTTGGTGCTGCTTGAAATCATGCCACCTGTCCAACTGCTTGCATTACATATGGTATGGATGTTGTCACATATACTAATATGCCAATCATTGACCTGTATTGCCTCTAGTCTGTAGATTTTGAATCATCATATTTTCTCAACTTGCATATAATTTGCATAGGAGTAGTAACTGGTTTGCAATATTCCATTCTAAAACTATTTAGCATTTCTCTGATATACTTAGTTTGAGAAATAAAAATTCCTCGGTTTCTTTGACGTATCTGAAGACCTTGAAAGAAGGATAGTTCTCTGAGTAATGACGTTTCAAATTCTTTTTGCATATCCTTTGCAAATTTCTGGCTTAACCTTGATGTAGAGGTTGCTGTCTGCACTTCCTTTTCTGAGTCCTGCTTGCTGTAGATATTTATCTCTTCTAGAGTACCATGCTCTAGGATCCTATTTTCGACCATACAAGGCCTTATTCAATTTGCACACATAATCTGTGTTCTATGACAACTGGAATCCTTCTGGTTGTTCAATGTAGACTTCTTCTTCAAGTTCCCCATTCAGAAAAGTTAATTTCACGTCCATATGATACACTTTAATATTCTTGGAGCATGCATAAACTAAGAGCAATCAGATTGCTTCCATTCTGGAAACCAGGGAAAATGTCTATTCAAAGTCGATTCCTCTTCATCTTCCCCTTCTACTTCTTCTTCATCTTCTCATTCTTCTTCATTTTCTTTGTCCTTTGATTCTCATCCACCCGTTTCATCAATTGTTAAATTGATGCTTTCCACAACTTTGTTCAATCTCGAATTGTAATACTTGTATGCTTTCCTTGTACTTGAGTAACCAAAAAGTACTCATTTGTCCACATGAGAGTCAAACTTTCCCATTCTACCATCTCCTCTTTTGATGTAGCATTTGTTTCCAAATACTCTGAAGTGCTTCACATTTGCTGGTCTTCCTTTCCATAGCTCGTAGGGAGTTTTGTCATTATTGTTTCTAAGCATTACTCTGTTTTGAATGTGAACTATTGTATGCACTACACGTGTCCAAAAAATATCTGTCAATTTGGAATCCATTCTCTCATCCACTGTCATATATCTTTCCAAACTTGCTAAGTGTTCTTACGAATCCATATTTATCCATACTGTCCAAGACTCTGCTACAAAACTATCCATAATTTTGACTCATATGTCACTATACTATCATGAAGTACTACTACAACTGATTAATCTATCATATTGTACTTCTGCTAACTGAATGCACTGAATCTGTTTACTCAAACTATGCAAGTTGCTCGAAGGATGGTTCTTTGGTTATTATTCATATTATCTGGGAGTCTCTAAGCCAAATGGCTCAGAATAATTCCTTCTCTAATGTGTATTCATCATCATCTTCATTAGTAGATTCATCATATCTCTAAGCTCTGACTTCTTTCTTTCTGTCTGTGGATTCATCTTTCACTACAATGGATGAAAGTACAATCTCTTGAACCTGTTCCTTATTTACCTATCCTTCCTTTCTTTCAGTTATTTTCCAAAACTTTTTGTATCTGACATCTTTCCTTTTCTCTGTAGAATTTTCTTCATCTCATTTTATTTCCAATCTTGCAATCTCTGGGACTTGGTCTTTGTTCATCTGTTTTTTGTGTTTTCTTATCCATACTTTCTTATATCTGATATAAATGTTTTCTTTCATGGAAGTATTGATCATGCTTCTACAATCACAAGCTATGTGTCCATAGTTATGACATTTGTAACATTCAATGTTACGTGGGGCCACATAGGCATTTCTTGCTTGAAAATTTCTTTTATAATCCTCCAAATCTACAACCTTATGTCCAAAATTACTACAATAAAACAATGACCATAAAAGAAATTTTCATACTTGGGAGTGAATGATATTGTTTGTGGTGTAGTCCTTTTGAATTTTTTCCTTGACTGATCATGATCATGATTGAAGCTTCTTTGTGTCTTGAACATGGATGGTATTCTTGAATGTGTATCTTCAACAGTTTTCTTAGATTCTGGTTGACCATGATTCCTTCCTTTGAGTACTTCTGCATAACTCTTTCTATTTTATTCCTTCTTCTTTTCTAGCAACCTAGAGTGCTTCTCTTCATTCTCTATAACTGATGTGGATGTTTCTGTCTCTTCAATGTTCTTGTTGAGCTTGACGATTTTACTTCTCAATGTGACAACTTCTTCTTCAAACTTTTCAACCTCTTCTTCTTTCTTCATTATCTGAGACTTCATGAATTCTTCTTTTCTTTTCACTTCTTCAAGCTATCTTTTTAATGTGATTATTTCTTCTTCAAGCCCTTTCTCTTCTTGACCAAACTCTACCTCAAGCTCGTTTAGATCGTTAGTTATTTCCTTAAGATGATATTCAATATCTTCTCTCTCATTTTTTCTTCTTCCTTCTATGCTACTATGTTGGCTTTCAAATTTTGTTTTTGATCTTTAAGATTTTCTTCGGTCTTTCTAGATTCTTCTAGCTGAGTTCTTAAGTTATTTATGACCTATTGGGATTCTTAAAAAATGTGTTCACTTTCCTTTTGTTTCATCAATTCCTTCTTGAGTGACTTGTTTTCTTCTCTTTCTTTTCTTAGTTAATCTAAAGCAATGATCAAATTTTCTTCCTTTTCAATTAGTTTTTCTATCTCATGGCATTCTATTTCAAGATGTCCATGTTTTTCACAGTTAAAGCAAAACAACATACCTCTGTTGATTATGTTCTCTTCATCTTATGAATCTGTTTGACATGGTGAACATATTTCTTCTTGATCTATACCTGCATCTTCTTTGGAATTTTCTAAATCTGTGATGGGTAAAGATTATATATCATGTAACTTATCCCAAAGTTCTTTGGTTGATGAACATTTACCAACCTTTTCTCTTACCGAATTAGGTAATCCTTCCCAGGCGAAATCCATTGTTATTTTGTTATTCTTCTTCAATTCCTTCTTGGTTGCAGTCTTTTCCCTTTTTGAACTATCATATCCTATAACGACTGATAGCTAGATATAATACCTCTGTGCCTGTAAAAATACTTTCGTCCTTCCACTCCACATCTCATACTTTAAACCATTATGACCATTGAACAATGGTACTCCATTATCAGAATAATCCATGATCTCCTTCCAGTGGTTAAACTGTTTCTTGAAGGAACCGACGGTAATACCAATTGTTGGATTATTGAGAGGGGGGGTGAATCAGTAATAGAGCAATTGAATTATTTTTAACCACAAAATGAAAGTGTTATATCAATGTAGCATTATCATCCAATAGTTTCAGAGTAAATAAACAATGAACAAATGAGAAATCATACACATACACAATACACCAGTGTTTTATGTGGAAACCTAAAGCAGGAGAAAACCACATAATGCTTTTTCTCATATGTTTTTAAGAATTACATTCTATTGGAGCTGCCTTTGTTTTTTCTATCCCATCAAAAATTTCATTCTACCTCGGAATCTCGAAGGTCAGATACTATAAGTCACGTAGTTCACACGCCCCGAGCTACGAAACGACGAAATCATTTTAATTTTTCACCCAGGGCAGTAACGAGGGTAAAGTTTTCCCTAAACCATGATTAAACGTCATCGGGGTTTCGCACCTCGGTGTTCACCAAACCCAAAAAATTATTGTCGTAGCTCCGATAACCGAAAACACGAAGTCCTTATTTTAGTAACCCGTGTCAAGGTTAAAAGTAAAAGCTAAACCATGGTAACGTTCTGTCGGCAATTCACCACTCGACATTTTCTTTTTTAAAAGTTATACTATCTAAAACCCGACTCACGAGATCATGATAAGGGTGTGAACATAATTAATTAATCACTTAATCCAAGTTTATCTTCCCTTTTAATTAAGTCATGTTATCGCAATCTCGCGGTTTCGCAGCTCGGCATGCAGACTTCCCGAAAACTTACCTTCGAAGCTCCGAGCCACGATACGGTGAATATAAATAATAACAAAATTAATTAAGCTCCTAATCATAATCACGTTTTTTATTAACCAAAGTCGATCATTACAATCTCAGGTGTTAGAGGTTCAAAGTGTTAAAGAAAAATTCCCGATACTACGAGAGGCGAAAGATTAATTAACGTTGGTAAAGACAGATTAATTAAGCTAAATCAATACATCCTGCTTCTTGATGCTTGCACGATTTACGAGGTATCCTTATTCTTTCCATACACCAACTGACATTTTAAACCGCCAAAATTTATGACATTAATGAGGAAATAGGGCGAATCGATGAATAAAGCTCGGGTTTTTATGGTTAAATTTAATTCTGAGCATGATTTGACGGATTTCATATGAAAGAGTACTAGTTTAAGAATATATATAGAACGACCATGCATTATAACAAATTCATTTATACATTACACAGATCCCATTTTCTCAGTGAACTAACTTCTGTATGTATACGTATTTCTATCGCAGAAGAGCTAAAACACAATCTCCAGCCATGGCTCCACGAAAAGAATCCAAAGCCAGTGTTGAGGTTTCGGGACAAGGCTTAGACAATGTCGCTGATACTTCGCCTCGAAGTATCGGCTCGGTCCCGAATTGGTCATTCGTTTCAGATGTTCTGCAGGTCGAATTGGTGGATTATTCCGATGACTCCAGTGACAACGAAAAAGATGATATAACCACCAAATACAAGATAGTCATCCAATCCGGAATGCACAAAGTAGAAGCCAGGCCTTGATTGCTTCCATATTATGACATGGTCTGATGGGCATTAGACCATGTGGACATACCGACCAGAACCATCATGAATGAGCTGAAAGTCACCATCAGGACTTTCAGGCCGAAACATCTGCAAGCCATGTATAAGTTTCCCATAACATTCGACTACACATATTGCGCCGAATTCTTGGATGAGTTCAAGTAGAAGGAATGCGTACAATATGATAAAACCATGTCCAGTTTAATAAGAGATTGGATTTCCCACGTCACGAAGTTCAGGGCTGATAGCCATGACATATATTCAATACCTTCCTTAGAACCACAATACAAATATGTAGCCATGATGACATGTAGGTTATATGGGAGAGAGGACACGTCACATTTTTTTCTTTTGTGGGTGCCTCTAATTTTTCGGGTCGCCGAAGGCAGTTCCTTCGATTGGGTGAAATTGCTGTCTGATAGCTTGACCAGTCGAGTCACAGAGTATCAGGCGTAGAAAGAGAGCGGAAAGGTGTCTTCATTTTTCATGTCTGCATACATTATGGATGCCGTGTGTTTTTTAACACCATTTCCCTTAATGAGCTAGAGTTGGACCCCAGCAGAAGACGAGCCTATCCACGTTTATCATGTGAAATTGTGGGAAAACAAAGCGACAAATTTCGTGTATGAAATATTCAACTGGGTGATGGTGCCCCTGCATGTCACTATTTTCGGCCACCCGCCACCTAGGATATCAGACAGTATAGTGACAAATCTGAGCAGCATAGCCGACTGGTATGTAGAAGCTGAATTTTCATATCTCAGAGTTTTCGGGGCTTTGGTTCCCCCACATGCATTGCCATTGTTCATTCTCGACAAGTTGTCTTGTCGTGAGGTTTCTAGGCAAACAGTAATCGGTGGTATAAGCAAAGAGATTAAGGGATACTCAAAGAAGGTATGACCACCTTTTCCTGTTCATTTAAATTCTTATTCTTTATTAGATTTCGGGCATGCCATAGTTGAGGCAGCATCCCTGGAAGACCTAAATTTGGTCCTCATTGAATACAAGAAGCACGATCCGCAAAGGGTCGTGAGCAATCATTTGGCCAGTTGCGGGCTCAAGAGATTTGAGCACGAGAATTCACCCTCATATGACATTTTCTGAGGCGCAAGGTCCTATGCCGAGATTCTAGCTCGGATACAAACCCTGGCACCCGAAGAAAGAGCTGATGTTCTGAAGTTCCAGGAACATCGACACAGTTGTCTTCCCGCAGTGTTGCGGGGTGAGAGTCCGAGTACGTCGGAGGCGAAACCGAGAGATGCTGAAGGCTCTAAGGATGTGACTCCCGATCAATAAAAACAATAAGATGAGGGAGAGCAAACTAAGAGTCCGAAAGCAGAGATAAAGACTCCCGACCCACAGAAGAAGCAGAGTCCGGTTAATACTCCGGGAAAATCAGCGAAGTGGATCAGAGAACCTATCACATCAGTTACCCCCTTGCAGTCGACTCAGGGAAATATTGATGTAGGATGGATCTTCAATGAAGAATTGAGGCCTATAAGGGTAGAAGAACTCCCTCTAAATGAGTTTTTCTTCGATAAGAAGAGAAAGGCAATGGTAAAGAGGGAATTCTATCAGGAAGGAGAGTCAATAGTAAAGAAATACAAAGTCATAACTGATGGGAAGGACAAGAAGAATGAACAATTCGTGACTGAAATAGCAGGGACATTAGGAGCATATGCCTCGATGAACCAATTCTCAGTCGGGATTTTGAAAAACCAGCTTAAATGAAAAAATCACCTCATCAAGACGCTTGAAGCCAGACTAGCCACAACAACAGAAACTGCCAAAGACCAGGGGAGCATAGGAATAGAGCAGGCCAGTTTGGCCGATAAAAATGAGATAGAGCTACTCAAGAATAAGCTCGAGCAAGCACAACTGGTGGTCCGAGATGGTCAGATGCAAGCGAGCCAGCAAAGAGATTTGATCCAATAGCTGCAGGCTAGGGTGGAAATCACCGAAAGCAAAGTGATAGATATTGGGATGTTTCAGTCCCAGGTAATGGAGATTTGGGGCAGAGTCTCTGCGGCCCAACAAAATTTACTCGGCAAGGTAGGGGAGATTCGGGACAATTGCTTGTTGGTTAATCAAGTTTTGGAGAACTTATCTGCCAGAGAAAGGGAAGCTGGAGCAGCACGGGTCGCCTTCCAAGAGGATATGATAGCCACAAACAATAGGGGTTTGGGAAGTACTCCCAGGTTCACCATTTCGGAGCAGACCAGAGGAAACATTCTATTAAAAGAATGGGAGCACAAGATTGCGGAAGGCAAGTTGCAAGCCAAAAGGGTAACGAATTCCTTAGAAGAGGCCTTTAGTTCTATAGATGGCGATCTGATAGGCATTGATAGCAGAGGTAATGCCGAGGCATTGATGCAAATGAATATGGAAAAAATCTCGCTTGATCTAAAGGAAAAAGGGGAAAGAGATTCGGCTGAGATCTCCCAAGTGACTATGGTGGACATAGTCCAAATAGACAAATGTATGATTAAACCAAGCATGCAATTATGCGCTATCGACATCATAGACAGACATATGGAAGACAGGCTACCACAGTTAGCCCGAGAATGTTACTTTTTTGAAGCCAGCTATTAAGTAGAACCGTCGAGGCTGATATCTCAGCTGGTTGAAAGATGCGTCACCTGTACTGAGCACGCGCGAGGACAAACGTCTGGCACCAAGTGAAGACAGAGAAGAGGAAATGGAGCGATTTCTCTCCTCCCTATCATAACCGAAATTTTGTAACGATTGAGATTCTATCTTATTTGTAAAACTGTATAAATACACCACAGAAAGAAAAGAAAAAGGCTGGACCTTTTTGTGTCGATTGTAACAGAGTTTTACATTTTGAGAGTTAATACAAAGCAAATCTGAAGATTCTCAATTCTGTCACGACTGTGTTATGAGTTTGTTTTTTTGTATCTCATATTTCGTTTCATTTCATATTCATAACTGATGCATGCTTCGTTATAATTTAGTGCGACCACTACTATAGAGAATGAATTTTGGTTTTCTATAATTGTTTACTATTTTCCCTCTATACCAGCTACTAGCAGGTGTAAGACCAGTCAACACTTTCAAAATTCCACGTATATTTTATGCTACATCGGGTTATTTCCTTACAATTTTCCTCTTCTGTTTATTCGTGAGATTCTCCCTCGATAGGAGCCTTATATCATAGACAACTAAATTTTTTTCTTCCACCTCATACATTTTATTAAGATATAACTCAGTTACGGGAAAGATCCTTTGATTTGCACCCCGTTTTATTTCCGAAACCGTAATTTCTCTTTTATAATACCAAATTGAGACAACACTTAATTTCTCTCTGAAGTTCTTCTTATTTTACTGTTCCTCCATGACTGTCCCTGTACCAACATAGCCCAATATCGAACCCAGATTATCAAATCAAACGCACATTGCCTTAAACCTTTTCGATATTATTCTTAAAACAACTACTACCCAGGTTGAACTTGAACGTTCATGGGCAGGGATTGAACATGATATAACCATCTAGGAACAATTGGAAGCTAGGCAACGCCAACGTAGAAATCTTCCCTAGTTTCCTTTGCCGAAGGTTGACATTTCTCTCTTCTCCACCCTTTACCCACTTTCGGATTCCTAGACACTGTACTTCTAATCCTTAAGTACAGACTCTGGACCAACATCTTTTTGGCACCGTTGCCAGGGACCGAAGTTACAAAATCTTTTTCCCTAGGAAAACGACATTTGTTTTTCGTTGAAAGTGTTACCCTTTGATAGTGAACAAAGAGTACACACCTTTTAAGGCTTCCTAATCTTTCACTTGGAGACTCCACAAATAATAAACTGACATCCAGTTGAAGGAATACCAGACAAAACCCGGATGGTAAGCAGATTACGCCTGTTACCGATCCCGAGAAGATTCTAAAGGTGAGAGGCTCTCTTAAGCCAACCGCTGCAGTTTACAAACTTAAAACCCCACAATTGAAGACTAAGAGTTCTTCTGAACCCTCAACTTCACGCAGTCCTCTCTTTGATACTAAAGTTTTAATGCCAAACTGCTCCGAAGTTAGGAGTGAGATTCATCTGACAATCCCCTTAGTACACAAAGGAAAGGGCTTTCTTGAAAGTTCGTTAGCAGTTGACATACCATATTTCCTTCAGTTCAATTTCTCGACCTCACCAAATTCTGAAGAGTGTGTTGCACATTCGGTTTCCACACCCGTCGGTTCTCCTGATTTCGTCTCTTGCAAATCCGAGGAACCGAGTCCTCGCGTTCCTTATTTTTCCTCGACGGATTTTCCTCTTCACGAAGAAAATAAATATTCCCTTTTAATTTTCTGAAACACCCTTTACAACTTTCCACAAATAATGATGGAAGCTGTCGGAGGAGGAGGTGGAGGGTTTATAGGAGGAGGCGTAGGGTTTATTGATGGAGGAGGGGGAGGAGCCCCTATGGGAGGAGCTGGAGGCCAAGGGCCTGACCCCCCTCCAAGAGTGTTTGCAAAAGTTGTAGCCAGATATGCTCCCTTGGTATTTCCCATCCCTCTACACGACCTTCCCAAAAATTACATAAAAAAATTACCAAAATTCACCGGGGAAGGGGATCTGACCGCGGCCGAACACATTAATTTCTTTGATCAATTCACAGATATCCTAGGTATTGAACATGAGGATGTATATTTGAGACTTCTTGTCCAAACCTTCAAAGGCCAGGTCCGAACTTGGTTTCGGAGCCTACCTGCAACATCTATCTTGTCTTTTGACTCTTTGGAAGATGCTTTCCTCAGACAATGGGGAGAGAGAAAAGACCATCTATATTATTTAACCGAATTTGGGTCTTTAAGAAAAAAGAATTCAGAAACAATCATGGAATTTATTCAAAGATTTAACAAACTGTATAACAAAATCCCAGCCGAGGTTAAACCGTCCCAACCCGCGACCAAGGTAACTTTCGCAGGGGCTTTCGAACCAGATTTTGCATTCCTTTTGCGGGAAAGAAGGGGAGCCACCCTAAACCAAATGCATGACGATGCTATAGAAATTGAGTCTAATATGATGGCTTCTGGTAAGCTTAAATCTAAAATAGAAACTGGAAACCGAGAGACCAAACACTTTAGAGAACAAGCAGGTCCTTCAGGGTCTAATAGATCCGTAGATGATAGGGTAGACGATATGGCCAGAGTAATTAAATAACTATCTAATAAAATATCCAGAATGGAGCTCAAATAGGCCAAAGCTGATTCTTTCCCCAAAAAGGATTTCAAGAGGAACCCCAACCCCCCGAACCAGCAAAGACAAATAAAAAATGAAGATAAAAAAATACAAGCTCCCTTAAAGAACGAAAATTTCATAGGAGCGAATGATTTTCAAGACTTCAGAGATTCGGATAATGA
>ML829470.1:151967-163440 GCA_009831015.1 Picea engelmannii | reverse complement strand
TACCAAGCCAAGCATCCCAGATTAAGATCATACATAAATTGTGCCTGGGATCTCATGGAAAACTTTTTCTCGTCCGTAAATGTACACTTTATCCCTCGCGTAGAGAATTTACATGCTGATGCATTGGCTAAAGCAGCTTCAACCTTCTCTCCTCCCACTACTTTCAAATTGAAGTATCACATTGAAATCAGACACAGACCATCTATACCAGAGAATATCCAGCACTGGCAGGTCTTTGAGGATGACGAACAAATTAAGAAGTTTCTTGAAGTAGTGGGTGAATTCTCCGAAATGCATGCAGACCAAGAAAACCAAAATGACTCGATATGGATCATGCAAGAAGGGGAGGATACTGAAATTTTCCGAGAAAAAATTGTGGATCATTGTATGCTGGTCCTTAAAAACAACCAGATTCTGAAAGGATTGATTCCTTTAGAAAGACTTTTTGATCAAAATGACATACCTGTGAAATCCACCTTACAACCCCAACCAGAGGAAGTGGAGGATTGTGATATAGGAACCAAAGAAGAATCTAGGGTGGTAAAAATATCCAAGTTCCTCCCTCCAGAAATAAAAATTAAGTATAAAGACCTACTCAGATAGTATAAGGATGTTTTCGCCTGGTCTTATGATGAGTTAAGAACATATGACACTTCCGTAATTGATCACAAGATACCTTTAAAGCCTGGGGTCAAACCATTCGGGCAAAAGCTTAGACAGATCAACCCCCTTTTGTTACCTGTGATCGAAAAAGAAGTTAAGAAGCTTTTAGACGCGAAAATAATAGTACCTCTGAGATATTCAGACTGGGTAGCAAACCTGGTCTCGGTCAGGAAAAAGAGTGGGGAAATCAGATTGTGTGTGGATTTTCAAAACTTAAATAAGTCGTCTCTCAAGGAAAACTATCCGCTGCCCAAAATGGACCATGTATTAGAAAAGGTAGTTGGAGAAAATTGAATGTCTATGATTGACGAGTTCTCTGGTTATAATCAAATCGCCATGAATGAGCAAGACAGAGAAAAAACTGCTTTCACCACACCATGGGGTACGTTCATGTATGACAAAATGCCTTTTGGTTTGATAAATGCAGGGGCCAATTTCCAATGTGATATGGACATCGCTTTCATAGGAGAAAGGGATAAGTTTGTAGTCATTTACCTCGACGATTTGACGGTTTTCACTAAAAATGACAAAGAACACTTGATGCATCTCAAACAGAGTTTCGAAAAATGCCGCAGGTTTGGTCTATCTTTAAACCCAAAGAAATCACATTTCGCCATGCGGGAAGGTAAGATTTTGGGTCATATCGTATCTAGGGATGGAATCAGGATTGATCCTAAGAGGATTGAAGCAATAGATACCATTAACATTCCTAGAAATGTAAAAGAGATTCAATCTTTCTTAGGAAGAATAAATTTTTTACGAAGGTTTATCCCGAATTTCGCTGAGATTGTAAAATTAATCACAGGTATGTTGACGAAGGACAGCGAAGTAAAATGGACAACCGAGGCCAAAGCATCGTTCACACATATTAAGAAAGTCATAAGAAAGGCACATGTGTTAGTGAACCCCGATTATCTAAAAGATTTTCTTATCTTCTCATTTGCCTCCGAACACACTATTGCTGTGGTGCTCCTACAAAGGAACGAAGAAGGATTCGAACAGCCGATCACCTTTTTCAGCAAGAGCCTTAGAGACGCAGAATTGAAGTATGATATAATAGAAAAACAAGCGTACACCATGGTAAAATCATTAAAGGCATTCAGAACGTATGTACTACACTCAAAGATAATTGCGTATGTGCCTACCAGTTCTGTGAAATATATATTGGTACAACCAGAAAACGATAGAAAAAGAGGGCAATGGCTCGCCAAAATCCAAGAATTTGATCTGGAAGTCAAATCGACCAAATTGATAAAATGGCAAGGCCTGGCCAAACTCTTAGCCGAGTCGAATTTTAGAGCCCTATATATAAATTGCCTACAGGAAGGCGATGAAGATACAAACCTAAACGAGTTGAATGAGGAAACAGGTCCAAACAAGATTGAAGAGAAGTTCATGTTGTCAGGCTAGTATAGAGACATAGTGTCATACCTGCTAACTCTAAAATGCCCAAACAAGCTATCACCATCTAAAGACAGGACTTTAAAACTCCATGTAGTTAAATATTGTATCGTTGAAGGTCAGCTATATTGGAAAGATCCACTCGGTTTCCTGCTAGTCTGTTTATTCGAATCGGAAACTCAGCGGGTTATAGATGAATTTCATGAGGGAATCTGTGGGGGGCATCACGCTTGGAGAGCTACAACTTACAAGATTCTGAGGGCTGGGTACTACTGGCCAAAAATCTTTTCGGACATCAATGCCAAAGTCCGAGCCTGCAACCCTTGTCAACTATTCGCAGGTAAACAGAAGCTCCCGACATTGCCTCTAGTTCCAGTCAAGGTTGAATCCCCATTTCAACAATGGGGTCTAAAATTCATAGGCGAGATTAATCCCCATTCCAGTGCTCAACACAAGTGGATCTTAACAACAACAAATTATTTTACTAAGTGGGTGGAAGCCATTCCAACCAAAAGGGCAGCAGACTCGGTGGTAATCGATTTCTTAGAAGACAATATTTTGTCAAGATTCGGTTGCCCCTGAAAGATACTTACAGACAATGCCCAAGCCTTTAAATCTATGGCTATTATCAGCTTTTGTCAAAAGTATAACATCATTCTTGGCCATTCCACAACATATTACCCCCAGGGAAATGGATTGGCCGAGTCATCTAACAAGAGCCTGGTAAATATAATAAAGAAGGTATTGGATGAAAACAAAAGGTCTTGGCATGTGCACTTAAAGTACGCATTGTGGGTGAACCGCATAAGCACAAAAAGGTCTATCGACATTTCGCCTTTTCAGATGGTCTATGGGACAAATGTTGTCTTACCTATAAACCTAGCGCTACTAGTAATGAAGTTATGGCAAGATCAAAATGAAGAACCCAATCATGTCACTAGAAGGAAAAATCAATTGATTGAGGTTCAACAACATAGAGTCGAAGTAGATGAAAAGATGCAGAAGTACCAAGATGACATGAAGGCATTATTCGACCACAAAGCAAAGGAAAAAGATTTCCTCCCAGGTGATTTAGTGTTGAGGTGGGATGCCAGAAAGGAAGAAGCAACAAAACATGGTAAATTTGACCACCTCTGGTATGGGCCATTCAGGGTCTCGACTTTGGAAGGAAAAAATTCTTTCCTACTAGAAAATGTAGACGGGGAAGTCCTCAACGCCCCTGTCAACGGGCGGTATATGAAGCATTATATGACGTAACAGTCGCTAGATTCAAAAAAAATAAAAATATTATTTTGTGTACATATATATATTTTTCATTTAAACATTGTGCTCGATTTTCTTTTTCCGTTCATGAACTTTCGACACATTTCGGATAGCCCCAATAATATTCGTATTTGCCTCTTACAGGATTCCATCTGCATACAAAACAAACAGGAGAAGTAAACTGAAAGTCGGTGTCAGAAATAAATCGGCTTTAACAGCTGATACCTAAAGAATTTCATATTGCGCAAAGAAGTTTAAATGAAAAGGTAAAAATGAGATTTCTCAAAAGCATGTTCTAAAGGACTATTAAAGAAAACAGAGGTAACCTCACTCAAACATCAACATCAACTGAACTGATAAATAATAGAGTTGTTTCTCGATTTAATAGTCTATGAAAAATTAAGACAAATTGAATGATTTACCCAATTTAAAAGGAGTTAGTCAAAGTAAAGTATCCCTGAAAATATCTACAAGAGTCAGTTTTGAATTTTTGACCTCTGTATTTTTAGTCAGTAAGTCACTACCTGGCATCCTTTCTATCTTCGGGTTTTACCTTTAAAAGGGGGTCACCATATTTCCGTTTCATATACGAAGGGATAAGAGATATTCATTTCAACCTTGAGAGATTCAAAGTAGATTGTGGAAAGAAAGCAGGTCTTCACAACTACTCGATCCCCTGCTAAGTGAAGGAACGTTTAAAGTGATCCTAACTTTCCTAGGTTTTTCAACGACATTGGAGGATTGAAGCTTTCTCAAATAGAATGCCCTAGGAAAGTTATTTTCCCTTTTTCCCTAAGAACGAAGATGTTGTGAAGGTCAAGGAAAGTTTGGTACCGAGTAATCAAAGCAAGTTGAGAGACCTATGATGCAAAATATTACACAGATATCAGCCTTGATACAAACTGATTGCCCCCATCTTCGCGCTCTAAAAAGCAAATTATAAGATAAGTGGTGAAAGGAAATTTAGAAATGATTGCCCCCACCTAGTCCAGGAGACGATGAAAGGAAATTCAGAAATGATTTCCCTCGTCTCAACATTTAAATGCATAAATATATTCCAAAGTGGTGAAAGGAAATTCAACAAAAGGGGCCATATAACTTCACCGGGGTACTGAACAGGCTCGCTGGCAGTGAAGCAATATCTGAGATATCTGTAAGGCTGTTATACATGAATATCACTCTACTCTGGTAACCAATGCCTTTTAAAACCTGATCCACATCCCAAATTCAGACGGGGATTCCCAATTTAAAAACATATAATCTTCTTCTTTTGATGCAAGTTGATAGCCGCAAGATCTATTGGGTCTCCTAGAACTGTTTTGATTGTCTTAAAGCAGACCTGGGTTTAGTAGCGGAAAAGGGAAAGCCATGAAAGGGACTACATCTAAGTTTAAAAAGAGTATTTGAGTTTGGAAAAGATTTTCAAGGTAAAGAACGAAGTCTCTTTCCCCCTTCGATACCCTATTCTCAGGAACCTTGTCGCCTGATTGAAGCTATTGACTCCATTTACCCAATATTGGCACGTGGTCTACTGTTCTTCCCGCCTTACAAGAAAGCGGGATCCCTAGTTGGAACCTATGTTGGTGCCGCCTTTGTTTTTTCTAGCCCATCACAAATTTCATTCTACCTCGGGATCTCGAAGGTCGGATACTATAATTCACGTAGTTCACACGCCCCGAGCTACGAAACGACGAAATCGTTTTAATTTTTCACCCAGGGCAGTAACGAGGGTAAATTTTTCCGTAAACCATGATTAAACATCATCGGGGTTTCACACCTCGGCGTTCACCAAACCCAAAAATTTATTGTCGTATCCCTGATAGCCAAAAACATGAAGTCCTTATTTTAGTAACCCGTGTCAAGGTTAAAAGTAAAAGCTAAACCATGGTAACGTTCTGTCGACAATTCACCACTCGACATTTTCTTTTTTAAAAGTTATACTATCTAAATCCTGACTCGCGAGATCACGATAAGGGTGTGAACATAATTAATTAATCACTTAATCCAAGTTTATCTTCCCTTTTAATTAAGTCATGTTATCGCGATCTCGCGGTTTCGCAGCTCGGCATGCAGACTTCCCAGAAACTTACCTTCGAAGCTCCGAGCCGCAATACGTCAAATATAAATAATAATGAAATTAATTAAGCTCGTAATCATATTCACATTTTTTATTAACCAAAGTCGATAATCGCAATCTCGGGAGTTAGAGGTTCAAAGTGTTAAAGAAAAAATCCTGATACTACGAGTGGTGAAAGAATAATTAACGTTGGTAAAGCCGGATTAATTAAGCTAAATCAATACATCCCGCTTCTTTATGCTTTAACAATTTACGAGGTAGCCTTATTCTTTCCATACGCCAACTGACATTTTAAACCGCCAAAATTTATGACATTAATGAGAAAATAGGGCGAATCGATGAATAAAGCTCGGGTTTTTATGGTTAAATTTAATTCTTGCATGATTTGATGGATTTCATCTGAAAGAGTACTAGTTTTCGAATATATATAGAATGGCCATGCATTATAGAAAATTCATTTCTACATTACGTAGAGCCCATTTTCTCGGTGAACTAACTTCTGTATGTATATGTATTTCTATCGCAGAAGAGCTAAAACACAATCTCCAGCCATGGCTCCGCGAAAAGCATCCAAAGCCAATGTTGAGGTTTTGGGACAAGGCTCAGACAATGTCACTGATACTTCGCCTCGAAGTATCAACTCAGTTCTAAATTGGTCATTCATTGCAGATTTTCTGCAGGCCAAATTGGTGGATTATTTCGATGACTCCAGCGACAACGAAAAAGATGATATAACCACCAAGTACAAGATAGTAATCCAATCCATAATGCACAAAGTAGTAGCCAGGCCATGATTACTTCCATATTATGACATGGTTTGATGGGCATTAGACCATGTGGACATACCGACCATAACCATCATGAATGAGCAGAAAGTCACCATCGGGACTTTCAGGCCGGAACATCTGCAAGCCATGTATAAGCTACCTATAATTTCTGACTACACATATGGCACCGAATTCTTGGATGAGTTCAAGCAGAAGGAATGCATACAGTATGATAAAACCATGTCCAGTTTAATAAGAGATTGGGTTTCAGACGCCGAGAAGTTCAGGGCTGATAGCCACGACATATATTCAATAGCTTCCTTAGAACCACAGTACAAATATGTAGCCATGATGACATGTAGGTTATATGGGAGAGATGACACCTCACATTTTTTTCTTCCGTGGGTGCCTCTAATGTTTCGGGTCGCCAAAGGCAGTTCCTTCGACTGGGCAAAATTGCTGTCCGATAGCTTGACCAGTCGGGTCACAGAGTATTGGGCACAGAAAGAGAGTGAAACGGCATCTTCATTTTTCATGTCTGCATACATTATGGATGCCGTGTGTTTTTTAACACCATTTCCCTTAATGAGATGGAGTTGGACCCCAACAGAAGACAAGCCTATCCACGTTTATCATGTAAAATTGTGGGAAAACAAAGCGACAAATTTCGTGTATGAAATCTTCAACTGGGTGATGGTGCTCCTGCATGTCACTATTTTCGGCCACCCGCCACCTAGGATATCAGACAGTATAGTGAAAAATCTGAGCAACATAGCCGAATGGTATGTAGAAGCTGAATTTTCATATCTCAGAGTTTTCGAGGCTTCGGTTCCCCCGCATGCATTGCCATTGTTCATTCCCGACAAGTTGGCTTGTTGTGAGGTTGCTAGGAAAACGGTAATCGATGGTATAAGCAAAGAGCTTAAGGGATACTCAAAGAAGGTATGGCCACCTTTTCCTGTTCATTTAAATTCTTATTCTTTATTATATTTCGGGCATGCCAAAGCTGAGGCAGCAGCCCCGGAAGACCTAAATTTGGTCCTCATTGAATGCAAGAAGCACGATCCGCAAAGGGTCGTGAGCAATCATTTGGCTAGTTGCGGGCTCAAGAGATTTGAGCACGATAATTCACCCTCGGATGAAATTTTTCGAGGCGCAAGGTCCTATGCTGATATTCTAGCTCGGATACAAACCCTGGCACCCGAAGAAAGAACTGATGTTCTGAAGTTCCAGGAACATCAACGCAGTTGTCTTCCCGCAGTGTTGCGGGGTGAGAGTTCGAGTACGTCAGAGGTGAAACAGAGAGATGCTGAAGGCTCTAAGGATGCGACTCCCAATCAAGAAAAACACCAGGATGAGGGAGATCAAACTAAGAGTCCGAAAGCAGAGATAAAGACTCCCGACCCGCCAAAGAAGCAGAGTCCTGTTAATACTCCAGGAAAATCAGCAAAGCATATCGAAGAACCTAGCACATTAGTTACCCCCTTGCAGTCGACTCAGGGAAATATTGATGCAGGATGGATCTTCAATGAAGAGTTGAGGCCTATAAGGGTAGAAGAACTCCTTCCGAATGAGTTTTTATTCGATAAGAAGAGAAAGACAGTGGTAAAGAGGGAATTCTATCAGGAAGGAGAGTCAACAGTAAAGACATACAAAGTCATAACTGATGGGAAGGTCAAGAAGAATGAACAATTCACGACTAAAATAGAAGGGACATTAGGAGCATATGCCTCAGTGAACCAATTCTCAATCGGGCTTTTGAAAAACCAGCTTAAACGAAAAAATCGCCTCATCAAGACCCTTGAAGCCAGACTAGCCACAACAAAAAAAACCGCCAAAGACCAGGCGAGCGTAGGAATAGAGCAGGCCAGGTTGGCCGATAAAAATGAGATAGAGCTACTCAAGACTAAGCTCGAGCAAGCACAACTGGTGGTCCAAGATGGTCAGATGCAAGCGAGCCAACAAAGAGATTTGATCCAATAGCTATAGTCTAGGGTGGAAATCGCCGAAAGCAAAGTGATAGATATCAGGATGTTTCAGCCCTAGGCGATGGAGATTCGGGGCAGAGTCTCTGCAGCCCAATGAAATTTACTCGACAAGGTAGGGGATATTCGATACAATTGCTTGCTGGTTAATCAAGTTTTGGAGAACTTATCTGCTAGAGAAAGGAAAGTTGGAGCAGCATGGGTCGCCTTCCAAGAGGCTGTGATAGCCACAAACAATAGGGGTTCGGGAAGTACTCTCAGGTTCACCATTTCGGAGCAGACCAGAGGAAACATTCTATTAAAAGAATGGGAGCACAACATCGTGGAAGGCAAGCTGCAAGCCAAAAGGGTAACGAATTCCTTAGAAGAGGCCTTTAGTTCTATAGATGGCGATCTAATAGGCATTGATAGCGGAGGTAATGCCGAGGCATTGATGCAAATGAATATGGAAAAAATCTTGCTTGATCTAAAGGAAAAAGAGGAAAGAGATTCGACCGAGATCTCCCAAGTGACTATGGTGGACATAGTCCAAATAGATAAATGTATGATTAAACCAAGCACGCAATTATGCGCTATCGACATCATAGATGGACATATGGAAGATAGGCTGCCGCAGTTAGCCCGATAATGTTACTTTTTTGAAGCCAACTGTCAAGCAGAACCGTCGAGGTTGATATCTCAGCTGGTTGAAAGATGTGTCACCTGTACCGAGCACGCACGAGGACAAACGTCTGACATCAAGTGAAGACAGAGAAGAAGAAATGGAGCGATTTCTCTCCTCCCTATCATAACCAAAATTTTGTAACGACTGAGATTCTATCTTATTTGTAAAACTGTATAAATACAACACAAAAAGAAAAGAAAAATGCTGGACCTTTTTTTGTCGATTGTAACAGATTTTTACATTTTGAGAGTTAATACAAAGAAAATCTGAAGATTCTCAATTCCGTCACGACTGTGTTATGAGTTTGTTTTCTTGTATCTCATATTTTGTTTCATTTCATATTCATAACTGATGCATGCTTTGTTATAATTTAGTACGACCACTACTATAACGAACGAATTTTGGTTTTCTGTAATTGTTTACTGTTTTTCCTCTGTACCAGCTACTAGCAGGTGTAAGACCAGTCAACACTTTCATAATTCCATGTATATTTTATGCTACATCGGGTTATTTCCTTACAGTTTTCCTCTTCTGTTTATTCGTGAGATTCTCCCTCGATAGGAGCCTTACATCATAGATAGCTAAATGTTTTTCTTCCACCTCATACATTTTATTAAGACATAACTCAGTTATGAGAAAGAGCCTTTGATTTGCACTCCATTTTATTTCCGAAACCGTAATTTCTCTTTTATACGACCAAATTGAGACAACACTTAATTTCTCTCTGAAGTTCTTCTTATTTTACTGTTCCTCCATGACTGTCCCTGTACCAACACAGCCCAATATCGAACCCAAATGATCAAATCAAATGGACATTGCCTTAAACCTTTTCGATACTATTCTTAAAACAACTACTACCCAGGTTGAACTTGAACGTTCATGGGCAGCGATTGAACATGCTATAACCATCCAAGAACAGTTGGAAGCTAGGCAACGCCAATGTAGAAATATTCCCTAGTTTCCTTCGCCGAAGGTTGACGTTTCTCTCTTCTCCACCCTTTACCCACTTTTAGATGCCTAAACACTGTACTTCTAAGCCTTAAGTATAGACTCTGGACCAGCACATTCATTGGAAGGAGGCTCCAACCCCATAGTTTCTCAGGCTACAACCTGAGGGAAGCTCCAACTCCCCAATTCTCTGGCTACATCTAGAAGGAGGCTACAACCCCCTATGTTCTTTAGATACAACCAGAAGGTGGCTACAACCACATGTCCTTTCTCCGTCCAACCATCCTGATGTAGAAGTAGAATGATGGAACCACTGTCACACTATCACTGTGAGATATACTGTTGTAAACTTGTACCAATCAACTTGTACTAGAAAAATCGTAATAACCTGTACCAATAACCTGTGCCAACATGTACCATACAACAACATGTACCTCAACTTGTACCACAAACAAGTGCATCAAACCTATAAAAATAACCTGTCACAATAACCTGTCCAAACAACCTGACCAAACAACCTGTAATAAACCTGTACCATAAACAAGTGCATCAACCATGCACCAACCTGTAACTCAAAATATACCATGAATGAGTGCATAAACCGTGCACCAAATATGTACCAATCATGCATCAAATACACATAAACTATGACTCATCAATATGTACCAACATCATCAACTATACACCTCATGTATGTGCCAACTCATCAACTACTTGTGTCAACCATGTACCCAACATGTGCCTCAACCAAAATCCCTCATCAATTTCATCATCCAAATATGATTAGTAACTCTGTAATAGACCTAGTGTATATGATCACATACTTGCAAACTTTCCTTAACTTTAACAACAAGAGACTAGCATTTTCATCAAACTTTACTTTAATCTCACATGACTAATTTTGGATTAGTCAACAACCCTAACTTGAAATAATCATAACTATGTACCTGTAATGAATAAAGATATGAAAATAGTACAAAATGTTCTTCAATGTATTTTATGCAATTCCTCCAAGTTTCACTACTTGTAACCTCTAAGAAAAGGAGTTATAGCAAAAATGACATACCTTGTTGAATTTTGGCTTATTCTAGAAAGTGAACTTGTAGAGCGTGCCCCACACAGAATATTTGTTGTATGGATCTGAAAATGGTACAAATAATACTACAAACTGTACTCTAACCAATACATTTTTTATTACTTAATTTGTATCTGTTATGAATAAGTTATGACGTTTGTATCCGAAACACCTGTTTTAGACTAGTTTCAGGACTAGCCACAAACCCTATTTTCCTTGGAGTGTAACTCCAAAAATAAAACGACCCACAAGATGAATTTTTTATCACAACTACTTGGATATGTTTTCTCAACATACTCCCAATTTCACGGTCTGAATCATTCTAAAAAAAAACATTATTGTGAAAATGGTGAGATGACCCGTAAATAACATACCTTAGAAAGCATTATCAAAAAACTTTATCCTCCCTTGAATTTCGGCCTTATTTACTTCACTTTCCCTCTGAAATTAGTCTTAGATATCCTTTGGCTACCTCAGTCACTTGTATATATTCAATATGCTGAAGTGTGATTAAAATGAGAGAGCCTTGCCTCTAATCATCTTAACCCACTTTCCTTATTTTAGGGCTAACCCACTTCTAACCACTTGTCCACTTAGTAATTTCTCCATTAAATTTATTATTTAAATAAT
>ML829470.1:80048-133897 GCA_009831015.1 Picea engelmannii | reverse complement strand
CTTCGTCTGAGGATTCTTCTCCAGAAGAAGAAGGAGATGAAGAGGGTGGTGATGGTGGAATACCAAATCCTCTCGCTGCAGGAGTGAGGATATGATTTGAATTTGTAGGGTTTAAGGTAAGGTCAGTACCTCTTAGTTGTTCTTTGATATCAGAGAAGTCTAATGGTTGATTCAAAGGTCTGTTTGGTTGTCTGATACGGGCTAAGGCACTGTGTGTTCTTATGAGGGATTGACGAACAATCTCTTGTATGTCACCACCTGGAGGATTTGGAGTTATTGGTTCAACTGTGATCCATAGATCGTCGTTTGATGTGGTTGTTGTTTGAGGGACAATGTTTTCCTCTGAACGACTTCTAGTTACTATAGGTGAGCGGGTAGGTGGGGGAGGAGTCTTATGACCTCCTCGTGCCATTAATAGTTTTCAGGCCCTCCTTCTAGTGCCATTTGTTGACGGGCGGAAATGACCGCTCATCAACTGGGAGAGTGAGTCCGGTACGAGGTTGTCTAATTAACCCAAGCCCTTTGGATTAACTCACCCTGACGGGTTTTTTGGCTTCGTTAGCCGATCTAAGTCCTAAAGAAAAAACAAATAACCAAAAGAAAAACAATAACCTAATAAATAACAATTACTAAAATCTATAAGTACAATTAACTATATATATATGTATAATTTATATATACAATAATTCTTATTTATAATATATACAAACTACGAATTTTAATCTAAATCCATGAAAATCAAATGTAAATTGATTTTTCAAACAACAGTAAAACTACTATCTAATCTTTTTGATTTGTTTTCTTAGATGTTTATACTTAAGAAATTGAATATCAAACTGTCTAATTAAACAAAAGAAATAACAGATGGTAGAAAGTATTTTAACTACAGGAAGCTTCTATATTTATTATACTAATGAAATCAAATAACATGCTGACCTGTTATCACATCCAATATCTGTTCAATGTGTAGCATCCAGTCACCTTATCTGATGAGTTAAACCCGCGACAGATCATGAGATTGCTCCTAATAAATGTGAAGCAGTAATAATGGAGTTGGAATCATAATAACAGAAAACATAATAGATGCAATCACAGTAATCTTATAATTTTACAAGCAGCCACAATAAGATAATTCTTCCTGTGAGAACTTGCATATAAATGTTTGATCGAAATTAGAGATAAATCTCTTAATTCAAATTGAACAAATGATTACTATGTGTTATATATGGGACATGAAAATATGGACAATATATAATCTTTGATCATAGCAACTGATAATAAACCACGATGACAAAAGAAATCATAATCTATTAACAAATTGAAATAAACATGACTTGAATAAAAACATCATACAAAAAAACTAACGCTGTGACGTGTATTATATTCCATTCAAGTCTATAGTTAAACATCCATAGTCTTTCCCCAGGATGAGATGATCCAATCTTTACAAAACAATATGTTTATATAGGTTTCAGGAAACATAACTGTTTCCTATTGATAAGATCGAATTTGTTTCAAAAATATGGGGGATGCAACCACCCTGATTTTACTGAATATCAAAAACTACCAACAATCTAATCTATTTACTCAAAATACAAAGTTTATATGGATGGGAGATCTCAACAGTGCCTCATATCTTCTTGGAAATCATGGGATCCTTAACCATCCTGAAAACAAATGAAAATAGGAAGGTTTCATATATGTTTTCAATTATTAAATCAAAAAACTCGAATTTTCTTAACTGGCTACAGAATATTACGATTCTGTAGCTAGTTATAATAGCAAATGTAATCATATTTAAAAAATAAACAAACAAACTAATCTTAATAAGAAAAATAGTTTATTCAATCAAATCGAATATCCTAACTTAAGAGTGACAAAATCATGCTAAAATTTAAAAACATCATACCTCAAATAATGGAATCAAAACATATCAAGAAATTTTGGAGTTTACGATAGCTGTTGTTGCCTCTACATTCTTGAAAATGACACAACCTGTAGTTTTCAATCGTTTCTCCTTCCCTTGGATAATGGACTCGAGTTTGTTGTTTTCATTTGTCAACCTATCAACTTGGTCTCTCAAAGACTTGAGTCGTGACTGTAGCAATGGAACATCAATATAGTACATGTCGATCCACGATCGACACTCATCACACTGTGACTGTAAGGACTGTGCATTAGCACTGATAGCATTAAGGGTTGGAGAATCCTCCATGCGAAAGGTAGGCTTATCACAGAGTTGGATGCCAGGAAATTCTGGGTTATCCTTTAGACAAGGAGGCAGATTGCTAACATAGTCATAGGGTCGGTCAGGGTATAGCCCGAATGACACGGGGTCCTCCTCAGCCAAGAATTTTTCAATTTTCGAATCTGAGTCTTCAATCACTTCAATCGTGTTGATTGTGTCTTCATGAGGTTTTATTTTATTTCGAGCACATCGAGAAATTAAATGACCAACCCTCTTATTCTTGAAATTGATATCAACACTACCCTTAACTTCTTTCCTGTAGGTTTTTTAACAGCTTTAGTGCTATATTTTGGATGCGAACTCGGTTGACTGTCCTATTGAGTGACATTAAGGTAGCTCAAGGGTTCTTTACGGGAAGGATCACAGGCCTGGAGTAGTGGAGAAGAGGTTGTAGGATTCATAAGGGTTTCAACAATGACCAACTTATCTACCTGTCCTAACACATTGTTGCCAAAACCATTTCGTGAAATGAATGCATCCCAACATTTGTTTTGTAATTGCAAATGGTGCATGAGGATAATTTTAATTAAACCATGATGGAATAAAATCGAATCCGACCTCTGTTTCCTAAACCGTTTACCCATTTTGTACAAACCTCTGAGTAGGTAGTAAGGCATATTCAATGGAAATCCAATAAAACTCATAAGGAGGCGTAGATGATAAAGGAAAAACGGTCTGAATCGACCCTCACAAGTGATGAATTGCTTCACTACAACAAGTAAATCATGCCACCTAGGTTTCAAGAATGAAATCGGCACACCTGGATCACAGCTGGCTATTTTTCGTGAGGTAAATAGTAACGTCCAGGGGACCTCCTCCACTTTCACATTCTTAAACCATTTCTGACCAACCGCTGGAAATCTCATGTCTTGGCTTAAGAACTCTTCTGTCACTTCTAACTACACATCACCAATATTTTCTCTACAACCATCAAAGGTTAAGGCAAACTCTTGGGTGACCTGGAGGTTAAAGCCCTAAAATTTTTCGATGAACAAATGCCAACCGTTCCTTTCTAGATCCTCCCTAGCGTTATCATACGAAATCAGAGTCTGGATGCCATTTGGTTTGACCCTTACAACTGGATCCATGCCGAATGGATGGGAATTAACACAGAACTCACAGGTAGGGTTTGGTAAAAGGCCACAAATCCATATCCCCGAGCCTTATAAAAACAATGCTATGACAATTCAAATGGTGGGCAGAGGTGTTAATCACAATGCGTGCGAGAAAAATCGTGAAGCCGGAGATCATACTCGGGAGTGATGGTATCCTTTACTACATATGCCACCTTGGAATTGGGTACAGGCTAGGACAAAGTACTTTAACACATTGTGTGGGCATCCAAATTTAATTGCAAAGGTAGGTGATTTACAAGAATTGAAAAGCCAAAGTTTCCATGAAAGAAATATGGTCAATCATCAAACCAAAATTAATACAAAAATCAAATACCAATTGATGGGGGTATTTCATTAAAACAACCATAAGTTTCTTAGGCATTCTTAGAATTGAAACGATCATAAACAATGAGAGCAACATGTCCACAACAAGAAATCGTAATTCTGTCATAAACGATATGTTTCCAATGAAAATTTTGAAACAGAATGATAATGATAGTTGTGAGTTTTCATGCTTTCAGTCATGAAAACTAATGTATGAATAGAAGACAAGTAAAATGCGACGATTTACCATTGTCATTTAGAGAAACACTTATGAAGAGTAGTAAAATTTCATAGGCCCTATGTAGGCAGCCTTATAAAAAATGATAATTATATACTTGCTTCCAACAAAGCCTTGAAAGGTTAAACATTGCTTTTGGATGATCTGTTTTGCTGCATATGGAAGATGTTTTGCAGGGATAAATTCATATGATTTGTCAAGTCAAGCAGATATCTTCATTCCTACCTCTCTCATAATTTCAAAATCAACTTTCTTTTCGTATTTCTTGAAGTGTAAGGCTTACCCCTATGCAGTCATGGGGTGACTCCTTGCGCTAACATTTTTGGCACCGTTTCCAGGGACGGATTTGAGCAAATTGAAAATCTCCCTGTCAAGAATGACATTGCACAACTCCAACTTTAGATGGTGACTAAAGTTGGACACCTTCAAGACTCCACATTCACCATGGCGACTCCATTGTTTAGAATCTGTTGGTGACTCCACTGGAATGAGACCAATTAAAAGGATATGAAGGCTATCCCAGCCAAGAGGTTTGCCCCACTCAATTTCTCAGCCATAGATGATCATCCACATCTCGTGCCTCTTATTGATGAATGGCAAGATCTGCTACTTAGATTTTATGAAGCTGAGGATGGCAGCCCTGTTGAGCATGTTCAAGAATTTCATGCTTTGATGCAACAACTTGACATCCATCATGAATATGTATTGATGAAAATGTTCATGTATTCATTGGATGGGGATGCATGTAAATGGTATTTCTCATTACCCCCTTCCAACATTTCATCCTTGAAGAATTTCCATAAAGTATTCAATGAACACTGTAAAAGGATTGATCCCTCTGAAAGTATTTGTCATAACTGTTGTGAGGGATATGTAGAATGTGCTCAAGAATTTTTAGATTGCTCTGCTGAATATAAAGATGAAAGCAATTTTATTCACTATCCAAATGAAAGCATAAAGAATACTCCTGTATTCAGAGAGGACAACATTCATAATGTTGTTTCAAATGAAAATCATGTGTATGAACAACTAGAAGCAACAATTACTGTTGTTCCTGAAATGGATATTTCTAAAAATTATATTCTTGATGAAATTACTGTTTTAGAGGTTGATCATAGGTATGAAGGGCAACCTGTTTTTGATGAATATTCTAGTGATTATGAGTAGCAATATTATCCTATATTTGATCACTATGAAGACATGGAGTATGATGTAGAGGTTGGCCTTGTCACATAAGACATAACCCAAGTATTTGACCAGGAGAAACCCTTAGTTGAGGCACATGAAGAGATTTTTTATGCACAACCAGAAGTAAATCAACAGTCATCAATGGATCAACAACCACGTACATCAATCCTTCTTCCACGTGTACCCACAGTTTATAGTAAGCAACTTGAAGTGGAAAAATAAATATGCTCTCAGTCCCATGTGTGTTGTCACCATTTTTATGACCCTGTAGGGGTGTATATGGAGTTGTATTTCTCAAATGTTTTGGAACCTGTAAACTTTATTGTGTCAGCAACAATCACAGGAGATATAGGAAATGTCTTCAAACCATTTTCATATTCCTTTTGTGTGTTTTCAATCATTGGCATTATAAATACTCATGTCAACAAGTTTCTTGAATGGATTTGGTGGAAATTTTCCTTCACCTAGCCCATTGTAAAAGTCAGTTAGCTTAGGTTTTGTACAAAAATAAGCTCCATCAAGAGCAGATGTGTTTTCTTTCTGTTTGAAAGTAGGGTAATATAAGTTATCAGTATGTTGTCTTTGGGATGATGCATCAGAGAATGAATCCACAAGCCCAAAGGATAAGGCACTTAAACTGTAAGAGTTCTTAGAGCCTCACAGGGAGGACTCTATGCCCCATGGAGCCTATGTTAGCACAAGATTGGTTAAGGTGCCAAGTGTCAAGAAAAAGAATTAAAAACAATATCACAAGGTTCCAAGAATCAAAATCACCCACGTATTTATGCTACGTAATTTCACGCAAATACACAGGTGGGTGCTACCTAAAGGCGCTACCAAAATTCTGGCAGAGGGTGAATTGTGCAGAGTTATTCTGCCACTTTTGAGTCACTAATTTAAAGCTTGGATTGTGAACAATTGAGAAGGTATTTTTGAAAAATGGAGGAGTTTTTTTTTTATAACATTCCAAATAAAAAAAACCTCTCTCATTTTTTCAAAATGTGTTTTGGTTTGAGAGATATTAGACATATAAGTTGCGCTACCAATTGTTTTACAGTGACGCTACCTAATTTTTGGTAGTGGTCACAGTTTTGATATTCGCCTTGTTGGGAGGTTGCCACCTGTCAAGGAGGATTCGAATGGATTATCAAGGATCAGTTAGATGTCAAGGGACACCTGGACCTAAGATATATCTCCAGCAAAGGCCTCTTTGTTGGATTTTATTAATGACTTCCAACAAATTTTTGAAAATTAGCAGTTTGTTGGATTTTTGTCTCTTTGATTGTTGCCACCTATCTCCAAGGTTTAGAATCCAATGGAGGAGATGGGATTCAACCTACTAAGTTTATGAAGATGATATTTTCTATTTAATTAAGGAAATATCTCTTGGAGAAGGGATTCATGAGCCAAGGGAGGCCGAGAGGCTCTGTTTTTGTACTTTGACAGATTAATTTGAAGATAGCGTATCTTATCATTTTCTGTGTTAAGAATTCATTTGCAAAAGGAAGTGATGTTTAGCTATGTTTTTTCTTTGTTTTGACTCTTAAGCTTTGTTATTATTCAACAACAAGTGTGAGAGGGTTTCTTAGGATGATCCTTTGACATCTTCTACCTTGTGTCTTGCTAAATCTCTTATGAAAAGGATCTTCAGATTATGATTCTTCTTCTACTGTATCAATAGTATTCTTGAAAAGGATTTTCATGTCTTTCTGTTTGCAGTTCTATGTTTTCTCATAAAAGTCTTCCACCTAAAAGCCTTGAAAGGTTAAACATTTCTTTTGGATGATCTATTTTTCTGCATATGGAAGATGATTTGGAGGGATAAATTCATACGATTTGTCAAGTCAAGAAGATAGATTCAGCCCTACCTCTCTCATAATTTCAAAATCAAATTTCTTTTTGTATTTATTGATGTGTAAGGCTTACCCCTATCCATTCATGGGGTGACTCCTTGCGCTAACATTTTTGGCGTCGTTGCCAGAGACGGATTTGAACAGATTGAAAAGATCCCTAGAAAGAACGACATTGCACAACTCCAGCTTTAGATGGTGACTAAAGGTCGACACCTTCAAGTCTCCACATTCACCATGGGGACTCCATTGTTCAGAATCTGTTGGTGAATCCATTGGAATGAGACCAATTAAATGGCTATGAAGGCTATCCTTGCAAAGAGGTTTTCCCCACTCAATTTCTCAGCCATAGATGATTATCCACATCCTGTGCCTCTTATTGATGAATGKMAAGATCTGCTGCCTAGATTTTATGAAGGTGAGGATGACAACCCTGTTGAGCATGTTCAAKAATTTCATGCTTTGATGCAACAACTTGACATCCATTATGAATATGTATTGATSAAAATGTTCATGTATTCATTGGATGGGTATGCACATAAATGGTATTTCTTATTACCCCCTTCCATCATTTCATCCTTGAAGGATTTACACAGAGTATTCAATAAACACTGCAAAAGGTTTTATCCCTATGAAAGTATTTGTCATAACTATTGCGAGGGATATGTAGAATGTGCTCAAGATTTGTTAGATTGCTCTACTGAATATAAAGATGAAAATGATTTTATTCACTATCCAAATGAAAGAATAAAKAATACTCCTGTATTCAGAGAGGACAACATTAATAACATTGTTTCAGATGAAAATCATGTGTATGAACAACTAGAAGCAACAATTATTGCTATTCCTGAAATGGATATTTTTAACAATTATATTCTTGATGAAATTACTRTTTTAGAGGTTGATCATAGGTATGAAGGGMAACCTATTTTTGATGAATATTCTAGTGATGATGAGMAKAAATATTATCCTATATTTCATMACTATGAAGAAAAGGAGTATGATGCAGAGGTTGGCCTTGTCACAGAAGACATAACCCGAAGATTTGACCAGGAGTAGCCCTTAGTTGAGGCACATGAAGAGATCGTTTATACACAGCCAAAAGTAAATCAACAGTCATCAGTGGATCAACAACCACCTATGCCAATTCTTCTTCCACTTGTACCCATAGTTTACAGTAAGCTAATTGAAGTGGAAAAATAAATATGCTATCAATCCCATGTGTTTTGTCACCATTTTTATGACCGTGTAGGGGTGTATATGGAGTTGTATTTCTCAAATGTTTTGGAACCTGTAAACTTTATTGTGTCAACAACAGTCAGAGGATATATAGGAAATGTTTTCAAACCATTGTCATATTCCTTTTTTCTTCTTTCAATCATTGGCATTATAAAGAATCATGTCAACAAGTTGCTTGAATGGATTTGGTGGAAGTTTGCCTTCACCTAGCCCATTGTAAAAGTCAGTTAGCTTAGTTTTTGTACATAAATAAGTTCCATCAAGAGAAGATGTGTTTGCTTTCTATTTGAAAGTAGGATAATATAATTTTTCAGTATGTTGTCTTCAACACGATGCATCAGAGCATGAATCCACAAGCCCAAAGGATAAGGCACTGAAACTACAAGAGTTTTTAGAGCCTCATAGGGAGGACTCTATCCCCCATGGAGCCTATGTTAGCACAAGATTGGTTAAGGTGCAAAGTGTCAAGAAACCACAATGAAAACACTCTCACAAGGTTCCAAGCATCAAAATCACCCACATATTTATGCTACCGAATTTCACGTAGACACACAGGCGGGCGCTACCAAAATTCTGGCAGAGGCTACATTGAGCAGAGTTATTTTGCCAGTTTTGAGTCACTAATTTAAAGCTTGGATTGTGAACAATTGAGAAGGTATTTTTGAAAAATGGAGGATGTTTTTGTTTATAACATTCCAAATAACAAAATCCTCTCTCATTTTTTCAAAATGTGTCGTGTTTTGAGAGATATTAGACATAGAAGTGGCACTACCAACTATTTTACAACAACGCTACCTAATTTCCTGTAGCGGTCACTGTTTTGATATTCGCCTTGTTGGGAGGTTGCCACCTGTCAAGGAGGATTTGAATGGATTATAAACGATCAGTTAGATGTCAATGGACACCTACACCTAATATTTATCTCCAACAAATTCCTTATGCAATGAGGGGGAGACATTTTATTATGACTTCCAACAAATTTATGAAAATTAGCAGTTTGTTGGATTTTTGTCTCTTTGATTGTTGCCACATATATCCAAGGTTTAGAATCCTATGGAGGAGATGGGATTTGACCTCCTAAGGTTACGAGGATGCTATTTTCTATTTAATAAAGGAAACATCTCTTGGAGAAGGTATTCATGAGCCAAGGGAGGCCGAGAGGCTCTGTTTTTGTACTTTGACAGATTAATTTGAAGATAGGCTATCTTATCATTTTTTGTGTTAAGAATTCATTTGTAGAAGGAAGTGATGTTTAGATATGTTTTTTTATTTGTGTTGACTCTTAAGCTTTATTCTTCTTCAATAACAAGTGTGAGAGGGTTGTTTAGGATGATCCTTTGAGATCTTCTACCTTGTTTGTTGCTAAATCTCTTCTGAAAAGGATCTTCAGATTATGATTCTTCTTCTACTGTATCAATACTATTCTTGAAAAGGATTTTCATGTCTTTCTATGTTCAGTTATATGTTATCTCATAAAAGTCTTCCACCTGAAAGCCTTGAAAGGTTAAACATTGCTTTTGGATGATCTGTTTTGTTGCATATGGAAGATTATTTGCAGGGATAAATTCATTTGATTTGTCAAGTCAAGTAGATACCTTCATCCCTACCTCTCTCATAATTTCAAAATCAACTTTCTTTTCGTATTTATTGATGTGTAAGGCTTACCCCTATGCATTCATGGGGTGACTCCTTGCGCTAACAAGAACATTTCCATCTCTTAGAGACCTTTTCCCTGTCATAGTGTCTTCACGAGGTTTATTAGATGCTTCCTCACCATCAAGCTTGCATTTGGGTCCTTCAGGTCATGTTCTCTGCACTTCCTTTTGTTTCGTGCATCTCCTTCAAATCTTGCGCTCTCTTCTATGTCTCCTCTCTCCCCATATGCGTGTATCTTACCTTCCTTCTTTAGGAAGGTTCCCGACCTATCCTATTCCTTATATTAGAAGGAATATCGGGTCTGTAGGTCTCTGTGGTACTTCGAGCTGACAACCCATGTTTCCATTCATGGGGGTGGTCGATTATTCAACCACCAGTCCTTTCCTTCATTAATTGATTCTTTCCTCTAGAGATATCATGGCTTGTACTTCAAGGCTTCACCCCCCAACAATGAGTTATGTGAAATTTAAAAATAATACATTTACATCGTCCACATGACTTAGCATGGTAATCATATTTTATGATTAATTACAAGATGGGGGAAATAGGGGAGTTACAATCCCCTCCCCTTTAAAAGGAACACTGTCCTCGGTGTTCTTTCTCAATAACACCTCTTATGAATTCCTCATCTAGTTGCTTCAGAAATATCGATCCTCTTTCATGGTTAGGTCCTTTCTAGACTCTTGGCCTTCGTCACCTGTCTTCAATAAATTCTTGGACAACAAGAACATTAATCACAACTTTATGCGAAAACATCTTACTGTTTTTCAAAATTCAAAAGGAAGATTTCGTAATCTAGCATAATACTTATCTGTGTAGTTCGTGGGTTTTCATCCACATGGTTGTCTTGCTATCCAGGCTCATTGTTTTTCCTAGACATACCCATTGTGTGCATGATACCAATCAGTAGTTTAGAATAACTATCAGAGTCTCCTCTTCCTTGCGGTCACTCATCCTCGAGGCCCAGACTCAGGAATCCCCTTCTCTACTATACAGTTCCTCGAGTGATCCATCTTGACTTTCCAAGGCTTTATCATAGAAGAATAATTTCAGAGACTTCATCGAGCCTTACAAGTTACAATATAGGCATCCCTAAGACTTGTTGTGTCGAGGCGTCCCTCCAACTTGTGTTACCTCAACACAACATATTCCAGGCGATCATGACTTACCACGGGGTTCTCATGTCTCAAAAATGGCCTCTTTCATGCTTTTTATCTTGACAACCTTCATCTGTCCTTTCTGGACAAATCTTTTCTTCTCACAGATTTCCAATTCCACATTTTTTTTTCCAGATTTGTTCCACATAGGGAACATATTCACAAGCATGGGACTTTCCTCCCCATAGAAGTTTAGCTTAGTAGGCAATTGGTATTCCTCATGGGCTTACAATATTGCCATATCCAAGACTCTTTCTTCCTGCAATTCATTCCTCAGCTAAACAAATTATTAGCTCTCATGCACATTATATTTTGTTGCATACTTTCAGTGGCTCATAAACAATTTCAGAATTGTGCATACTAACAATCAAATTCACTTTCTCAGAAAGGAAATACCATTCCTTGCAGTTTGGCTCAGTAGGAAATTGGTCTTCCTTATGGGATTACAACACTACCATATCCAAGACCCTTTTTCCTTCTGCAATTTCAACATTTCTCAGCCAAACAAATTGTTAGTTTTCATGCACATTATATTTTCAAAATCAGGCATACTAACAGTCCAAGTCATCCTCATCTATTCAAGGATACCAAACAAAAGGATACATCATACCTTACCTATGCATCATTTCAACCTACCAAAGTTTTCAAAATGTAATTCATATATCAATTGACTTTAATGAATGTGCCAACATTCATGGCCACATTCATACCCAATGCACCCTTGCATTGATTTCAAGTTTTCCACACTTTATGACAAGTACTTTTCCATGGTGCATTGGATCTTAGCTACGATTTTCACCATATTGCTTATTCATTCTCGTTCATTGTTGCAGTAGGACTATGCTTCTGGCTACAGGATGATCATGATCCCAAATCGGTACATATGAAACTAGAAGTTTCTCTTGAATGCGCCCAAGCCTTATTCCTTCATTAGTAACCAAGGTGCCAACACTCATGGCCACCCAAATTTGATTTTCTCTAACACCTATACAATGTAAGTAGAAATATTGGAAGGTCCTCCTTCCTCAATGGAAAATCCATTATTTTTCCTATATGAAAACATGCATTTCCTCGAAGCAATTCCATGCAATGTGATAACTATGAGAACCTTCATTCCCATAGAACCAGTCCCCACGACCACAGTCTATTGCAGAGTGATAAACTCTATCTTCCTTGACTAGCCCGGAGGGACTCCATTTTCTCTCCATGCGACCGAGAGTTGTGACCTCAACTCTATTCGTTTTGGCACTATCCTTTTAGCTCCTGTGTCCAAGCGCTATGATCCTGGATACACCCCTTGCCTACAAATTGATGGTGCAGATCCGTCTTCCCCCAGATCTAATGGATGCAAGGGATTGCAGAACCTCAACCATCTCGTGGTTTAATTCTCCTTCCAATATCCAAAATGTATATGGGTCGTCCGATCTACTATCAGAACCCAAACTCAAAACAAAACTATATTGAGTTTAATTTACGGGCACAGGCTCCAAATTTAACCTGTGTTCCTCTTCGATCTCCGCATTGAACATGGGTCATCGATCTTATCAAACGACTGGCGTTTGATCCGTTAACTCCAGTGGATCTCGAAGTCAATCTGACAAATGAGATTAGTTTCCTTCCGATGAATGAATCATGTTCATATCCTCTGTTAGGTTCTCAATTAAACCAATTTGATCATGGTTTTCTTCCTAATCCATACCCTACCTAGGTATCCACGACATACAACTGGCTTTCAAAATTCCATGTCTAACATTAGACAATGAAATATTTTAGAAAGGATTCTTACTCAAATCTTTTCATACCTTGAGGCTCATAAGCATGAACATTTTTATACCTGTTCTTGGCTACTAGCACCCTCTTTCTGTTTTTTACCTCGTCAACAGTGCTTTAGGGGGATTTTTACAATCCTGTCAACAATCTTTCGACCGTAACCTTCCCATGGTCATCCTCTGCTTGAGGTTTCCCATCATTGGTAACTGTCTTCCTCAATAGTTCCAATTCCTTTCTATACACAACATGGATAATTAGTTGTAATATCAATTAAAGTGCATGTATCATAACATTCAAATCCATAAAACATCTTCAAAATGTCCTAGAATATCTTTATGCACTTCATCACATTACCCTCAAAGGTTTTCATGAATGCAATACTGACAGTTCTCAACTATTTCTGTAGTAATACAATCATCATTAATATGGTGTCAAAACATTTACTTTTATTAGTAAATCAACTTTCTCATTCTAGAGAAAACATAACACATAACAAGAAAGTAGTTAGGGGCTCCCCCCTTCTTCCCACTCCTTCCACACAGCTTAGGGATTTCAACCCAGCTGAGTTATTTCTAAGGCCTTACTTCCTTTGCTTGATGTGGCTTCAACCAAGCCTATTCGATCAAACATACTTATTTATCCCTTCTCTTTTCCGAGCTGTACTTGTTCTCACAAGTACTCATCTAAGACCTACAACTCTGTAAGCAATTCAGATTTATTAGGGTGGATAAGTGTTCCTCCTTTTTCCTCTTCTTTTCTTTTGCAATTTACTCCAGGTTGGGATCTCCCGGCTCTTTTCCTTGATAATCCTTGGTTATACCTCACCCTAACCTTTTTGGATACAATGACATGCTTTAATACTAAGATTTTTGTTCATAGTGGATCATGAACTTGTGCATCCTCCACATTATCATTCGGTTCTCAGAGTGGTTAATATTCAATTGTTAGTCTTTCACCTACACATTTTGTTTTAAAAATGAAATCCATGATTCTTATATAGACCGGATTTGTATCCCATTTCCAAACCTTAAAAAATTATTAGGATTGTGACTCTGTTCTTCTGACAGAGTCCTTACACAGTTTCTTCATATGGAACTCCTTCAACATGCAACTTTCTCATTGCATATCCATCACTATCTGTGATGGCCTCAACTGGTTACTAAGCATTCTTTAAGGAACATAGACATGCATTTCTTGTTGGATCATGTTGTCATTGATGCCAATGGTTTGATTGATTGATGTCAAAGGATTGATTGATTGATGAACAATGTACATTTATTGTCCTTGATGAGAATGATATATGTCAAAGTGGAAACCAATTGATAAAGATGGATCATTGATATGATGCATAGATGAAGATGGATCAATGAGTTATCATTGATACATGATGATGCATAGTTTGTTTGATGAAAAGATGACTCATTATTGTCTTATCATGATTGATAAGGTGCACAAATGGATGAACTCTAAAGTGGTCCCCTTATGGTGAAATCCCTCATGGGAAGACACTTTGCGGATTGAGTTATCCTAGAATAATGGTTGGAGGACCCATGCTTATATGTGGAATAATGATATGAAGATCAATGAAGTTGTTGGTGAAATTATCCTAGATGGATAATGCTTGTCATGCCATTTCTAGTGGTATGTGGAATGTCACATAACTCCTCACGGTTTGAGAGTTATGGCTCTACGAAGTTGAAGGAACCCCATATGATGGCTTGAAGCCCCAAAAGGCCAAAGAAGTCAAAGTGCTTGAAAAGAAGAAATCATTATTTAAATGATAAAGTAAAGTGAGAAAATCAAGATATAATAAAGTAAGGTGACAAAATCAAGAAGGAATATTTAAATGATAAAGTATTGGAGAATTTTCTATTTATGGAAAGTGGTTAACCCTAAAATAAGGAAAATAGGTTAAGTAACCTAGAAATGGGTTAAGTGACCTAAAGATGAGTTAAGTGACATAGAGGATGACAGTATAAATAGGATAGCTATGGAATCTTTCTAGATATCCTTTTTGGTGGATCAATGGAGAGCTTCTTGTGAGAGATTTTGGTGTGGATCTATTGAGCATGATTGAAGATCTATTCTGAGAAAGAGAGCATGAGGAGGTTATCATCGACCCATCAAAGTTTCGGCAATGTCGGATATCTTGACGATTTTTTTTTTAGAGCTTTAGAAACCCTAGTTTTTGAGGTGTATGCGGGCTATAATGGGCCAGGGAGCATACATACGCGGGTTGTATGAGGACATGGCATGTACAATGGATGGAATGATGAAGACTTGTGTTTGAGCTGGTGCCAAGCTCTTTGATGATGAGGCAGGTTCCATATCTGCATTCTATGGGTTCAGATCTATCACTGAGACACTGGTATGGTTACATTATTGTCTTGATGGATACTATTGTTTGATGTATTGTGAATTCTTAGGGAATTCTTGGTATGGATTCTATGATATAGTTAGGTTTGGATGATTTGGTTGATGGAGTGAGAAGTACTCTTGTGATTTAGTGGTGACATGATTTCTATGGTATACTAGTTGTTTATACATGATTGAGATAGCATTCATATTGATTTGTTGTGGAGCATGAGCAATCTATTGGAGAGCTTGGATGTGTTGTGATTGGTTGATGGTCAGATTGGACAGTTAGAGACAAAAGAGAATGATATATTGATTGTAGAGAATCTGAGTTGATCTTGAAGGAAAACCCTAACAACTCAGAAGGTATACGTAGGTTGTTGTATACACTGGAAATGTGCATACGTGGGTTGTAGTGAGCCAAAGTGTGTACACACGCTGGCTGCACTACTGAAAGGTCGCATACCTATTGACAAATTGATAACTGTTGAGTATTTTTGCCTCATCTCAGTTGGTGCTGAGGTTGTAAGATGATTCCTTCATTAAAGAGTTGGTTCTCTTGTAGAGTTGTACTCTATTCAGTTGTTTTTGGAAAACCCCCAGATTGTTGTCCATAATAAAAAGAAAAATTGTACATACATCTTGTGTTCTTTGTGTTCATTGTGGTGATGACTTATTGATGATATATTGCTGATATATGTTGTTGATATATTTTCACATCTAACTGGTTATAAATGACAACAATGGGTAATGAGTAAATATTGAATATTAACTAAGGTATTTTGTGTAAGAGGAAAGTTCTGGGAAAAAGATCCCCATCCCCACACTCATTCACCCCCCCTCTAAGTGTGGTAGGTGTGTACAACATTTCTAACATGCATCCAGATTATGTATCCACACATATTCTAGTTTTTTTTTAACTTACATCCATGATGTACTTAGCCATATTCATAATCATAAGCATGTGTGTAGCTTCCATAGGTATACTTCATAGCCTACATGCATCTCTACTTTAAAATCAATCAACTCATGATTTTTCACAATCATTCTCATGTTATCTTCAAAGGCATAATCATTTGCCTCTTATCATGACAACATAGCATCCTTGCTCGTTTACTCTTTCATCTATTTGTACTAGGTTTTCCTGGGGAAATGGCGCACTTTCCCCTTAAGCTATCATTCAAAATAGAACTTTCATGACTCTTCAGAATGGTGTCAACCATGCATCCGTGGTATTCATTCAATATTGGCAAGTGCTATGCTTGCCTCACATTTCACTCATTAGGGAAACCGTATTGTGCCTTTGGTATACTTATACTCTTACATCATACATGTGCATCACTTTCACATTTAATATCATTCATTCCTAATTGGTATTAATATCATGCTTCATATCAAGAAGCTTCACAATGCATTAAATCCATGCACTCAAGCATATGCACACAACTAAGTATTCATCATGCTAGCTTAGTTTTATCATCAATGTTCTTTAGTTAGATATTACAATCGCTTACATGACTAATCTCATAGTCATAACTCATACTTATGTTGCCTTCTCTTTATGGAAATAACCAACCAGGGTCACTTTCCCTTTTATACTATAACAATTGGCAAGATAACCTCCTTGCCTCAACTTCCATAGGACTTTACCCATCTCACCTTTTCTCTTTATGGGAACTATCCATAGTCCCAAATGATTCCTCTTTATTTTTCTTAAAGAGATCATCCCTATTGCGGGTTTCAACCATTATAGGTCAAGAAACTGACCTTACACATTTTCATCAGTCCTCTAGTCATGAGGAGTTATATACTCTGATTTTAATATAAAAAAAGTGATTTTAACTACCAAGGATCCTACCTAATCCTATCAGATTCCTTTAATCCCACAAAGGTATTAACCATTATATAATCAACCATCATCAATGCCCGAGGTTCCAACTGCCCATGCTTAGAGTCAGTGTTACGAACACTAGGTCATCCATACTTTGGGATTCAACTACCCTTGACAGAACCCTGCCACCTTCATCTATCCACATTCAAGTCTTATTATTAATGTTAATTAGCATATCCCTACTCCGTTAAGAGTAGTTATTTCTTTGACAAAGGGATAAAGAAATTCTTTTGCTGAAATTCAATAAGAATTCCCAAATCATAGGTTCAATATGCGGTCCTTCTCCTCAAAGAGTAAATGCAGATAAAAATACCTCTTTATGTGACTCATGCATGAGCTCAAGCAGGCCAAGTGTTGTTTCCATGTTCTGATACCAATTTGTAACACACCCAACCCCTTAGTTAGCAATTTAAGGAATTGTACATCAAAATTTTGGTCTCCTCAAGTAATCAAATCCTCCATCCAGGGTCTCTATCACTTTCTGCTCATCCATAGATTTCCAACCACAGTATCCATGTTCAAGACCAAGCTCAGAACTAGAAGATATACCCTTCCCAAGTTTCTCAGGTGTTCATTGGTCGGGGCCACGTGGCTTCCATGTAGATCCAACTCAAAAAAATTCATCCCAAGTTCTTCGATATCCCTAATCTTCCAATATTCCTAAACCTATGCCAAAGATCCATTCTCCAACCAATCCATCGACTGGGCTTGACCATTGACTAACACACCGACTAGCGGAGAAATTCGATGCTCAAGACATTAGCCTCCAAATTTGAAGTCAGGGCCTAGACCCTTTTTCTTCGGAGACCATCGCATATGACCACATGCTATGATCGGATGCCAAGACCATAGGTGCCTATTTCAGTGCTCCAAAATTTCGAGCTCCGGGCATTTTCAATCCACCACACGCCAATTCCTCCGAACTCCGAAGTGGTGAAGTTACGAACTAACACAAAGGGTTCAACGGTCCCTACTCTCTTTCGAGATCTATGGCCCATGATGACTTCAGGCCTCTAAAATTCGGTAAATATCTAAAACACCTCTTCACAAAACCTTCGGGGTTGACGATCCACTGACATGCATCCCCACATGATGGACGGTTGAGATTCACTCCATTACTCCGAGCTTTGGGAGTCTTTGACCTTCTACAACTGCTCCCTGCCTATAACTCTTGGAGTGTCCAATATTCAAACTAAAGGATCTGTCACCATGCGTCCTTTATAATGGACAGTCGAGATCTACTCCGGCCTTCGGGGCTTTAGAAGTTTAACTCACTCCTCCAATGAAATATCCCGGATTTGGTCAACGCCGGGCTAACCACAACCTAGATCTGATAGTCCCAATCTATCCATGTAGACCCCAGATCAACAGTTCATAACCTCCTCTCAGGGTCCCACTATTGCTCCATGCTTCACAACATCGTCACTCGACACATTCATCCCCATGTGCTCTCAACGTGATGCACAATTTCCCTCAATCGAACGATCGAGAGGGATTCCGAAGGATCCATTGATCCACGATCCACATTACTTATCAACTTTGTCCTTCAAGTGTTTTGGTGTTACTACACCTCTATTCTCCCAAAATGGTCAAAACCAAGATGACTACCTCATAGATTTGACGATTGGGATAGTTCCTGGGCATCCTCAAATCTACGACCCAAATTAACGTCGAGATTTTGGGACTTTGAAGGATTCACCTCTTTAACTACAAACACGCCTCATTCCCTAGACCCATGAAGTCTGAGGGACTTGGGGAATTAACTCCCACGTTCCTTCTCCCGATACAACGATCACGAAGGACTTCATCTCTTCCCGAATGGATCTCATCCGTTTGTCTTCCAGACAAAGGGAAACCTTCCCTTTTGATAATTCAATCTCACTATTCTTCCTGAGCTTTGTTAGCTCTGAAAGGATTAAGATATTTTCACTCTTTCTCTTGAACTTAACACTTAGAAGGACCTTCTGCGCACCCCTTGCACTCCTCCATCAATCTATAATTTAAGAAGTTCTCGGTCTTTGCCTGCCTCACAGAGAGCTTGTGAATACATTCACTTACCTCTCCTGAGTTTAACATAATCCTTCCTCCAGGAGACTCATAATGACCAAGGGTGTCGACATGCACACATGAAACTATGCCCAAGGTCAACGAACTCACAGTTCATTTATTTTAACTTGAGCCACCACAGGGCTCAAGCATTTACGTGTAGCAGCTAGATAATTCCTTACTTTCTTAGATACATAATCAGGAAGAATTAAAGGGATACCGTATAACCATTAAGTAAAAATGTACATCCATAAAAAAATTCATAGGATATCCAACTTTAATCTACAATTATAGATCAATTACATAGGATATGAGAGTACTTATCTATTACAAGTTGCAACCAACTAACTTACTATGGGTGTTCACCTTTCCACTGAATCATAGGCTCAGAGGCATTCATTCTTAGCGCTCTGACCACCCCCGTGCCAAGCCATGATATCACTAGGGAACTATGTTATCTCTCAAAGACCTTATCCATGTCACAGTGTCTCTGCAAAGTTTTATCAGATGCTTCCTCAGCATCAAGCTCATGTTCGGGTCCTTCATGTCGTGTTCTCTACACTTACTTTTGGTTCACGCATGTCGTTCTAAGCTTGCACTCTTGTTTGTTACTTCTCTCTCCCCATCTGTGTGTATCTTACCTTCCTTCTTTAGGAAGGTTCCCAACCTATCATGTTCCTTATCTCAAAAGGAAGCTCAGGTCTGCAAGTCTTTGTGGTACTTTGGGATGACAACCCATGTTTCCATTCATGGGGGTGGTTGATTATTCAACCACTAGTCCTTTCCTTTTATTAACTAATTCTTTCCTCTAGTATCATGGCTCATACTTCAAGTCTTCACCCCCCAACATTCAGTTATGGGTAATTTAACAATAATACATTTACATCATCCATATGCCTTAGCATAGAAATCCTATTTTATGATTAATTACAAGTTGGGGGAAACATGGGTGTTAAAAAAGGAGAGAATTAAGGCATATCTCATCATTAAACATGAGATATAAAGCAGGAGATTGATTATTTGCACGAAATCAAACGAAGAACATGTTCACGAACCGACGACCCTGTGTGTCTTTTGCGTGTGCCAAGTGCAAGCGGTACACAAAAAGGACCCTCTGAATAACATCCAATGAGGAAAACTACTGAAAAAAGAGAGGAAACCACCAATAAGGATAATGAAATCCAAGACACTACATGAATCCCAATGTGTGAATAGATGTCTTGCTGCCGAACACAAGGGAAACCACCTAGTCAACAAAAATGATGAAATGTCGACTGCTAGGTTCGAGGTTACCTACGAATGAGGAAAGTAGGACTAGGGTGTGCACTAGGAATACAAATTCATGTGATTCTAAGATAAAATGAGGGTATGGACGACATGCAAATTCAATAGTTTTGAGGAATGGCCAACACAGGTTGATAGACATCCTTTGAACAAGACCATGAGACATATGGAAGAATCTGGCAACATAGACTCAATGATGAAACCATGAGATGCAGGAGGCATCAATCAAACTCTCCATGGGGATTGGAAGTGTAACCAGTCAGGGGAGTAAAATCTCTGTAATGAGATCAACTTCCTAAGGCCATGCTAAAACCAAAATTATGATGACAAGTGGTCTAACAAAATTTGTGCTCTGTTTAAAGGCGACACAACTACTGCCAATATAAGATAATACTCCTTTCCTGCCCATTTTGTTTTTTCTTTCATAGTCAAATAAATGCTATGATACAGAGGAGGAAATGAGTGTTGCAAGTAAGAAAAACTAGTTCCAACACTGGAACATACCTATGCTCAATGCAAGGAGGTGCATGCGGGAGATGGACACTTGGGGGAATGTTCCCTCCTGGGTATAGGGTGTCAAGTTGCAAAGGATATAAATGAGTGTATGCTTGGTTGAGGATGCAAAAATATTGATGCAAACAGTTTATAATGCAAAGAGAGAACCAACAATAGACTCAATACTGCAAGCAAGGGCATGAGATGCAATCACAACTTAACACCAAAAAATGTCCTTTTCCATAATATTGATCTACTTGGTTTGAAAAATGGATAAAATTGTACCAAATAAACATCCTTTCAAATCTGATTTATGAGTGTGAAAGAGACAAGTTCACTCGACAATATTTTATCTTTTTGAAAATGAGTCGGAAAAGAGCTTAAGTCAAACTCGCTTGGGAGTCCTCTAGGTATAGGTCAACATGCTTATGAGTGAGAAATGAGGTTCAACATAAAGTCATGTATTAGCTATAAGGGACTCCCAACCCTACGGAAAAAATATCTGCATGGGCACCAAATGAAGCAGGGGATCTAACTAGGGTACCCATGTTTGGTAAGTCTCTACCATTTGATAACGACACGTCTTGTAGCAGATGGAGAGTTTTGTGTCGCTAAGAAATGAGTGCGTACCTAAGGCATATGTGTGACAGTTATAGGACAATGAAAGTGTGTATGCTGGAATGGATACCTATCCTATATGATGGGTAGTGAAAATACATGTATGTAGTTATGAATGGTCATCATAACGCTAAAAATCGCAAGAATCCCTGAAGAAAACTAAAAAAACCAACTCAATCCACTGTTGTATTAGTCCATTAGGTGAAAATATGATCCGAAACTATGCAAAGTGGGTAAAAATTGCTATAAACATTAATAAAAACCAAATTTTACTATGTCATTTGACTTTTTAACGCAAATAGTGGATTTTGGACCAAATTACCTCCGATCTTCAACTGGTGATTGCGAGAGCTACGACTGATGGAATCAATGACTATCTGGACCAGGGGATTCATATTCCCCTCCTCTTTCTTTCTAGTGGATTACATTTTGTATTTAGGTTTGAATTTTTAATTTATCTAGGGCGCAGATCAAAAGTTTAGGTGCACATGGGCTACCATTCATTAGGTTGCATATACGCGACTGTATAAAATAAAACCAATGTATACTCAACTCTATATGCGAATGTGAATGATGCAAGCTACGTATATGTTCGTAGACAAAGTTTTTGATGGTTTCTAACTCAAAAAGTGACGTTTCTCTGGCAAGATGGTGCTAGAATGGAGGGAAAGTGAACATGAGGAGGTAGATGCTACTGTGGAAAGAGATTTGGAGGCCCAAATGGCCTTGAAGAGATGCAGGTTATATAAGTTTTGGGCACTCAAGGGGATGAGGGTCCAAGTGAGGTTTCTATAGTTGCTCGTGGATTACTAGGATCCAGACAGTGAGAGATTCAACCTTGATGGGAAACCATTAGTGATTGAATTCGAGGATATTTATTTCTTGACAAGGTTGTCGTGTTGGGGTGAGGTGGTGAACCTCAAATCTAGAGGAGTTGGGAGTGGTATGAATATAGAAGAGTACATAGACGCTCACTACATAACAGGGATTGAGAATGTCAGGATTCAACTCCCCATCTGAGTGATAAACAATCTAAGCCTCAATATTGTCATCCTCATTTTGACCCATATCACATGATAAAATTTTTTACACCAGGCATTGAGGCCGCTTATGTTCTACTCCATAGAGTGTTTGAGACCCATGGTGTATGATTGGTGCACCTTGCTACTGGCTAATATGAAGAGCCAGTTGAAAAAATGCAAACAAGATGATAAGAGGAACTTTGGGTTTGCTTCCATCTTGTGTAGCTTTTTCTTCGAGCGAGTTCTAGGTTTGGGACCTAGAGTTGAGATCATTCCTCGAGGACATCGTGATCCATCCATGGCACGGTGGACCAAGGTGATGATACAACAGGGGGGAGGTAGGGTTCCCACACCCTACAACAATGATTTATTTTACTGGTGAATATGGTAGGTCATTGCTTTGGATGACTAATCTTATGCAGGGATTGACTTTAGAGGGGAGCCTGGCATGCCATTACCCCCAGGGACCTCCTACGGGGACATATGTATGTCAAAGTTTTTTAATTTTTTTTTCTTTTTTTTTATATTTTTGTATAGGAAAACAATAATATTTTTGGATGATGTTTAAGTACTAACTAGAAACATATGTGATGCAGACATAGGTCCGTGACGACCGGATGAGATTCCATGACATCGTCAGAGGCATCGAGGAGATGAGGTGGTGGGAGGAGAATCAGAGTGAGTCCTTCAAAACATGCAGGGTAACATGTCTCGTTTGACACATATAATTCCAATGGTTCAGGTAGAGGATCTGTCGGAGGCTATGCAACGAAAAATGGTTGGCATGCCCAGAGCTTGGGTGCTACTCTTTCGACATCTCGCAAACATCGTATTTTTTTTTATCATAATACACATCCGACGCCACATGCATAGATGTCATGGATTTTGTATTATCGGTTGTATATATGTATTGAGGGTGTTGGCCCAATTTTGTACTATAAACATCATATTTTTTGAAATATATATAAAACATGGTTCTTCGGATTTACTTATGTTACATTGTGTACATTGATGAGAATGTTTTCCTTGATTTAGTTATGTGACAAATGACAATCTAAAACAAAATTAACATAAGCTTCAGATACATAATTAGAACTCCTGGGTATGTGATGATAAGTAATAAAATCAATTTGTCATTCTAAAATGTGTACCTGTAGGAATCGTCGGAGTAACATAGGGTCTCACACATGGTAACTGTCGTTCAATTGACATAATACTAACTGGGAATTCAGGTGAACCTCCAAAGAGAGAATACCATGTGAAATGGAATCATGCAAAATTTCTATAACGATGCTATATTCAGCCACATTATTCATGGATGGACCTAGGCATACACCACCTGAAGACACCAGTTGACCCTCAGGTGAGTAAACCACCCAAGCGACAAAAGCCAAGTTCTATGTATGATGACTGGATCCATTTGCGAATCCTAAGTAGAACGAAGACTCCGTTGACATTTTCCAACCAAGGGAAAACTCAATAAGCAAGTTGAAGAAAAACATAAAGGGAAAATATATATACACTAAATTACATTAGTATACAAAGAGCTACGCCTAAGCTTGGGGCTCAAGTGTAATATCTTTTCAAGTAGAGCCCATTCCTGGGCTCCGACAACATGTTCCCTTCATAATCTTCTAATTCATAGGCTCCTTTTTCTAAGACACGTCAAAAAATATAAGGACCGTGCCACATGGGTTTGAACTTGCTTTCCCCCAGTGGTTCTTTGGCTTGATCATATAAAAGGACCAAGTCACCCTCAACATACAACCAAGGACAGATAGAATTATCATATTGTACCTTGACATGTATTTTGTTTGCTTCAATAGTCATAGAGGCATCTCGACGCTGCTCGTCAAGGCTCTTTAGGTGTACAAGGCATTGCTCGAGATCGAAAGTGTCAGGGAGGAACGTGACTGCCAATATAAGAGAAGGGATTTCACATTTGATAGCTAAGATCGACTCCACACTATGTACTAATTGGAAAGGAGAAAATATGGTGGTGGTCTTGATCGAGGTTTGGTATGCCCAAAGTGCGGGATATAGCATAATGTGCCAGTCAGATTTGTTCTGGATGATGGTTTTCTGCAAAATGGTCTTGAGAGATTTGTTGATGGCCTCTACCTGTCATTTTCCTAGGGGTAGTAAGGGGAAGAGTGACTATTCTTAAACCTGAACTTGGATTCTATCTCTTCCATCATTTCATTCTGAAAGTGACTGCCATGATCAATGACAATCTCACTTAGGATTTCAAACTTGAAAATAATTTGATTGAATACGAAGAAGGCAACAATATTCCCGTCAGACTTAACTGTAGGCATGGCCTCAAACCACTTAGTAAAGTAGTCTACGAACATGATAATGTGCTGATTCCCCCCAGTTGAAGTTGGGATGCAATCGACAAATTCCATCCCCCACTTGGTGAAGGGAACGATGATAATGACCAGATGGAGAGGGGTTGGTTGCGAGCGCATTTTCTGAGTGAACACCTGGTATGGGTGACACTTCTTAACTACTTCAATGCAATCTTTAAAGATAGACGACCAAAAATAACCAGCTCACAAAAGTTCTTGGGTTGTCGCAAGCTCGGATAGATGACCACCACAAGCCCCACTGTGGCAATAATTTATAACTAACTTGACTTCTTTGTGAGTTAAACAATGACGTAGGATATTGTTTATTCCTGGACGATACATAGTGTCACCGGTGATAAGGTAATTCTTATATTGGTATTGTACACGCCATCGATCATCTCATGAGAGATGCTGAGGGAACTTCAAAGTTTGAAGATAGAGAACAATGTCTCCATACCAGGGATCAGACGAAAAAACAAGGAAAATGTGTTCATCTACAATATAATCAACATGAATAACATCCTCATCCAATCATGGGAAGTCAGATATTAACTCTGCAAAGACTATTGATTTCTTGGATTTCATAGAAGCGAAATCGAGATCGAATTCTTGCAAAATGAAAATCCATTTATTATATTTACCCCCTATGATACACCTGGTAAGGATGTATTGAAATGGATTATCATCAACAACCATAGTGTTTTTACAAAGCAATATATAATGACATAATTGTTGGACTATGTGGAAAAAAACCAAAGATAACTTTTCGACGTGAGAATATTTGAGCTCAGGACCAACTAAGTTTCGACTAAGATAGTATATGACATGCTCTCAGAGCTCATCATCCTCCTAAACCAAAACCATACCAATCGTCTCTTCGGACACGAAAACATAAAGCTAGTAATATCTACTATAGTCTGGAGACTTCAGTAGAGGCATCGATACCAAGGATTTCTTCAAAGCATCAAAGGATTCCTAGTCTCTCTCATCCTAGATAAAAGGGGTGTCCTTCTTCAAAAGATGCATGAAACCCTTAGTAATATTGGCATAGTTTACTATAAATCGATGTAAGAAGTTAGATTTCCCCTAGAAACCTTGAAGTTGTCGAATAGTGCGCGGAGGAGGCAATAAAAGTATTGCCTCAACCTTTAACGGATCTACCATGATCCTGGTCTGAGAGACTAAAAATCCTAGAAGACATCCAAACCTAACACAAAAGATGCATTTATGAGGGTTAAACCAAATTCTATAATAGAGACATCTTTCAAAAACTAGACAAAGGTGATTAGGGTGATCCACTCTCTTACGAGAGTGAGCAACAAGATCGTCAAGATAAGCTTCAACTATATGCTTAAGATCGTGGAATGTGAAGGTCATATCATGCTGGAAGGTTGCTCCAACATTTTTAATGCTAAAAGGCATCTTACGATATGAAAAATTACCCCAAGGACAAACAAATGCTATCTTATGTTGATCCTAGGGTTTAGTTTGAATTTGGTTATACCCTGAAAATCCATCCATGAAAGAAAAAACTTTTCTTCCCGCACACTCATCTAGAATCTGATTGATGAAAGGTGTCGAGAAGTTTTCTTTAGGACAAGCTTTATTCAGGTCATGAAAATCCATGCATACACGGATGGTTCCTTGCTTATTATTTACAGGAATGAGGTTGGATACCCATTCAATCAAGGGAACCAGGTAGATAAAGCCAACATTAAGCAATTTCTCTACCTCTGCCTTAATAGCAGGGGCCTTCCGGGAATTGACAACTCTAATACATTTTTGAACAAACTTAGCATCCAAGTAAGTTTTAATCTCATGTTCAAAAATTCGAGGGTTGATTCCTTGGATATCTTCATATGACCAAAAAAATACATCACAAAATTCCTTGAAGAGCTCGGTATAGATCATGATTTCTTCTGGCGAAAAATCTTCACTGATGTGTACATTTTCAATCTTTCCAGGGGTACGATATATATTGATTGTGACGGTAGGAGAGATACTCACCATATTTCCTTCGACATAAATACTGTGTGTATCAAGTGGAACTACGACGTGATGAACTATATCGCTCAGAGTAGATTGAAAGTCATCTTGTTCAATTCTAGCGATCTTTGGGAGAAAATAAGAGAGATGATACATATCATCCCAAGGTTTTTCAAAACCATTCATGGCATCGATGATAACTTCATTCGATGGAAAAGTCTCATTGAGGTAGTCATGTGAGAAAGATGATTAAGTGACCCACATAGGCTTAAGAACAGGATCCTCCTCATCCGTCTGCGAGGTAACAGGATCGGGATCGACGAAAGATTCAAGAACAACTTGATACTCTTTCTCTGCTACCGATAGCAACATGGCCATTCCAACATGTGAATGACCATCACAAAACACATTCAAGGAAGGTAGGGTCCAAGGTTCGTTAAAATAAGAAGTGCGGAAAGGAATGAACCTTTCTGACGAAATGAGCCTACTAGACATGGTGTAAACATGGTGAATCAGTGCCATGAAGTAGAAGGTACCCATAAGGGATGAATACATTCCAACGCCAATATTCTCAGTTTCCAGCTGAGAATTTTCGACCACGGGGATCGACGGTCCAACATATTCACTGGGGCTGGCATACGCAAATGATAACTGGTCGATTGTCACGATATTCCCATCATGAGGAAAACAAAGTGTGCAGAAGATGGACGATACAATGTAAGTCATAGAATAAGTCCAATTGCATCCTAGTAAAAAGTTATAATTGAGGGGTGCATTAATCACCTCGACATCCACCTTTATTGTCTTCCCACCTAACTGGACCGAAAAGGTAGGAAGAATACTATGAGGGTGGAAGGAATGACCGTCAAAAGCAGTCAACATGGTTGGAGACTGAGAGAGAGTCAGAGAGCCGAGAGATTTACAACAGATCAGGGACATCACACATGTTGCAGCTCCTTCATCAACAACCGCATGCTTGATGGTATACTTCGAGTAACATGGATTTGGAATGCCACATGGTAAGGCAAGTGAGGCTTCACATCTATAACATAAAACTTGATAACTTTCGAGCCATTGGGATCTAGAGATCCTAACATAGATAACAAGGCATTCCTCTGTGAAGGAAACGTCTAGAGTACCTCCAGGGCCGACATCGCACAAGGGATTTGACCCAAGTCCTCAATAATAGAGTAATTATGGGTGGCTCTAGCATTCATATTGTGGGTATAGTTCTTGAGTGCTCCTTTTGGAATACAAGGCGGTGGATCTGGTTTTTTTATCTGCAAGGGCATCTCCCGAGGAGGAGGATATTGTAGACTAGGAACAGTTTGTGGAGAACTGTAATCATGAGACTGGGTGGCTGCATTAACTTGAGAATTGACCATATTGATGCACAAATGGTCATCATCTTGTGCTAGTGATTTTTGACTCCCACCAGCCACATTTCTAGAATTTGAGGAGCTCGAGGCCATGTGTTAGTTATGTGGGAAAGGATTCGTTAGCACGAGGGGTGGTAGAGATAAGAGCCCCACAACTTCCACAAGTTTGGGACATAAATGAGTAAGATGATCATCTGTATAAAGCTTACAGGGAAATTTCACCTTATGCCTTTATTTCTTTCCCTCACCAGCATTATTATTCGTCCTCTCATTATTACCATTGTCCTTGGGTTTATTATTATTCTTCCTACCCTTACGATTATTATTACGTCCTTTCTTCTTATTCCCGCCTAGTTTCCAGTTACCATTTGGGCCTATCGATGATTGCAAAGAATTACATCTACCAACTGAGTGGGATTTGAAGACATAAATGAAGTTGACCCTCCCACAGACTGGTTTAGAGACAACTCTTTCAAATGGCTTGTCACCGAGTCTGCGAATTTCACATTGGCAGAGCCTACAATGACATCGGCATGAGGCCCAATATTTTGTCTAGGGTCATGGTTTGACCTCAGTGTGTCTGTAAGAATCTTTTATAACATCCCAGACTGAGCATAAATAAGATCTAACTGCTGGGCTTTGAAAATTGCTTCTTCCTCAGATGTAACCCCAGATGTAGCAACATCCTTTGAAATAGTAGGTTGTAAAGACTTAAGGAACCAATCTAAAAATAATTCTAGGGATATGCAGGTATTGATCAACCTCTTCCATCTATGCCACTCCTAGATGTGATCTGAGATATGAGTGGCTTTTTCCTAGCCTAAGGTCGACAAAATTTCTAGGCCAACATCGTAACAAACTGGCAATTGGAAGTGGTTAAGGAAGACTAAAACCATCTGACTAAAGGTCTTGTATGCCCCCATAGGTAGCTTGATGTACCATTTTGTGGCAACACCTGTGAGGGTGCATTGAAATAATCTTAATTGAATGGAATTGTCATTAAGGGAATTTGAAGAGCACCATAAGTGAAAGGTGGTAACATGATCACTAGAATCCTTGCCATTCTTGCCTTCAAATTTTGGAATATTTGAAGGAGGCTTGGTGGGAATGGGGGGCCATGTAGGATCATGACACACATGGTCATTCATCAACTTAGACAATTCTGGAAAATTGAGTGTGGCCATAAAAGGGAGACATGGTTGCAGCATATGTCCCCAAGATCCCTAGAAAGATTGTGTTTGGGGAATCACAACCCATCCATGGTTCTAGTAAGAACCATGGCCCTGTCTGGGATTGTAAGACCCTCCTCCAAGTTGATTCATAAGGGGTTGGTTGGACATCATTCCAATAGGAATTTTCTTATGAGGGTTATAAAACTGCCCCCAGCCAGAGAAGCTCTAGGTCGAGGGTTTCCCAAGGCATGAAACTAACCTCCTCTGGGTGTGAATCCAGAGGATAAAGGTGTATTCATCATGCCAAACGTGTTGGTTGGAATCAACAATGAGGAGGTGAGCATAAAGGATGAAACTTGGTCAGAATCTTGTCCACCAGGTTGGCTACTCCACCAGAAGCAACAAGATTAGACCTGGGGTTAAAAGAAGGAATACCTCCCATGGTAGGAGTCATTTGAGGAATCCGAGGGATACCAAATGAGAATGGAGTATAAGGAGGAGTTGTGCCCCCAAGTCCAATGCTAGCATTAGGGCTAGTGGCCGAGATGGAGTTTGAAAACTGCGAAGTAAAATTCGGCATACCATAGAAAAAAGGACTAGAGGCCATCGAGATTGACTGAACATTATAGCCCGGTGAGTGACCAAGAGACCCAAATGGGTTCGTGGAAATAGGTTGAGTATTCATTATAATATGGGAAACAATGATAATAGGTGCCTCTGACACTACAACCATTGTGGTTGCAGGGGTCGAAGGGGTACCATTAACTATAGTAGGAATGGGAGTCGAAGGGCTCCCAATATCTTGATGACTCAGTTCATTACTCAACCTTGTATAATTACAAGTCTGATAAGTGGAGGTGTGTGTGCCACATTTAATAACTCTACACCTTTTAGAAGGAAAAGACTCAAAATGCGGTGGTAACTGTAACAAGCGGTGAGACCTGCGGGGAAGATGGTCTAGCTCCACGATGACTTAAGACTCTAGATATAAAAAACAAATCCTAAGGCCCACTAGTAATCACAGAGAACACCAAAAAATAATAAAATGACCAATATGAACACAAACAGGATAAAGTGGCTGAAAGGGGACTCCCTCCCTAAAGTAGGTATGCCTCACCCAAGAGGGGCCTGAGACTCCCTGCTAAATATCGAAGGTATTAGAATCAGTTATAAGGGCCCTCGTGGGATTAAAAACCAGTCGGTCAGATCCCCCCAGAGAGGTAGTCCTCCATAAAGGATGTGTGTTTTCCAACCCTTATCTGACCCAGGGTACCTACAAAATAAACCCTACAAGTAACCTATGTAGTACCTAAGTCAAGAAACTAATCAAACACGGTATAACCGATGCACATGCGAACAGTCGTAAGTCAGGTCCACAATATGCGTAGGGTAGCAAAGCCCGAAACCTTGAAAGCACCACCTCTCACAGAGGTAAGGGCACTAACAAGATCCCCAGATACAAATAGATCCCCAAAAATATCTTTGACGCTAAGAAGGTATCAGGGGAATGTCCCTTCAACTGACCTCACGCGACCTCGTGCTTAACTCCAATGTAAGATATTACCGATTATATAATGGATTTCTCCACTCCTTTAGTTAGACATATATGTTGATTTAATAGCCTTGGAGAAGTTTACTCACAAAATCCTATTCCAAGGCACTAAATCCTAAGCTAGTTTGTACACCCTAAAAAATAAAATCATTACTAATCAATTTTAAATTATAGCTTTAATTTTAATGACATTACTTACTCAAAATGTGCGGTCGTGAAACTGGTGATGTTATGACTCAACAAGTAAAATAAATGAATATGAATACAATGCAAAGTCCTAACTTCAATTTCCAATAAATGATATGCTTCTTAAAAATGCAATTTTCAATTCAGTTTTGCAATTCTAAATAAAAATGCAATCTTTCTTTACATGCATTAAGATAAATGACAAAGACTCAAGAGATCAAAATGCTAATCAATGTAAAATTCCTAATATTTTCGTATTTTCAATATAAGAAAAATGAAAATGCAAGGACTGAACATCAACTTGATATAAAGACTCTATTATGTATAGTCAGAGACAACCCGAGTAGGATATGAAGGAGAAAAACACCTAGCCCAAGGTGCAAGGACAACCAAAATGAAAAGATGATGAGAAAGGCACCGCCCAAAAATTCAACCAAAGACAAGTTTCTTGTCGTTCCAAAAACACTTAACAATCACTACAGAGACCCAAGAAGACTCAACAATCATCAAAACCTACCCAACAACCACAAAACCTATCAAACAAACAACAAAGGTTGATGTACATGATTGTTCAAGGGAAAAGCACATATGCAAACAACTTGCAGAAGGACAACATGCATATGTACGTGACTATCAAGAAAAAAACTGTGTATATGTGTCAAAACAAAACTAGGCTAAGGAGAAGGCTGAAAGACTTAGACCGAGAGAGAACAGAGGCTGTCAAGTAATCATACGACAAGAAATTCAATATGAACGAGAGCAATCTAAGGAGAAAAACACTCCAAACCCTGAAAAATAAGATTCATTCCCCAGTATGGTCACCAATTCTGTTACGAGGAAAATCTCTCTCTGGCTAGGGGTAAACAAAAAACAGACGAAAATGACTACAGAAATCAACTCTAATATCAAGTATTCTGTATAAGAAAATATGCTACCAAGACAAGATAAGAGGCCTACCTCATCCAAAGGTTAGATGAAGTCCACCGTTGAGCACTTGACTCAAAGAAATATACCTGCAACTAGTCCTCAACAACCAAGCAACACAAGAATATGGTGATAATATATGATGTTAGCGCATTCAATAGCATAATCCATCAACATTCATAAAAAATACACCCATGGAATAATAATTCAAATATTTGCAAGACATTAATTAGATGAGAAAAGAGTATTTCTATTAATATATAATCAACAAAAGTGAATGAGTTACAAACTTCCAAGTGTTGGCATGTTTACAGGAAGAGTGTGCTTTTTATTGATGGCAAGAACAGAAGGTGGAGCAGAAGGAAGCATAAGCTCAGGAGGAGGAGCGAACAATATGCAGAAATCAAAGCTCAGAAGAGATAACGCTTTGCGCTTTCCAGAAGTGTAGTCAAGGCCCAAGAGACAGAATCGCAGGAGGAGAAAGGTCGAGACCTTTGAACACTTAGAAAACCCTCTAATTCAAAGAGATCATAAAGCTCGGGAGGAAGAATGAAAATGGTCATTGGATCACCAATCTCGAATACCTTATGACTGTTAGATCAATGTCTAGTGACCAGAGGAAGCGCATAGGAGAAGTACAGATCTGATCCATTGGATTTGAGTGCTGAGGATCAACAATCGTTGGATACATAAATAAATGCACGAAGGTTAAGCCTCTGTATGAGCATAGGAGAGCAGACTTGTCTAAGTCCTGAAGTCCCGAAGTAAGCAGGGACCATCCATCATCAAGACTGATAGGTGGCACACGATCCTCAACTCTGGAGAAAATCACTTCGAGGATTTTTTAGTTTGAGACTTGAAAAACCCGAAGTCCGGAGAGACGAAGTAAACGACAATCGTCAGATCATTTTGACGTGGAAGGACAGGATAAGCTAGAAAAGAAGCATCCTAGAAAGATCGAGCCGTCGATCTAAGAACATGATCAATGAACCACATTTAGTTCAGGTATAAAAGTTGCGAGCAGGTTATTGTTCGAGGATTCTCACTTCGAAAGAATTGGTGACTTGAAAAGTTGAAATACGCGAAGTCCCGAAGGCCGAAGTACCRAAGTGAATGAGGATCCACGTATAAATACTACATCAGCAAGGACACATGGYGCAATCARACAATGACAAGTGTCAAGTTGATTCAACATTTCAGGCACATGTAAATCACAAATCTRAGTGACACGTGGCATATACTAGGCTCATGACATGTCATCAAGTGACGTAAGTAAGTGATGTCACTCTGATRTTTTTACTCCAAGAGCTTTACCACCATCACTTACCCAAAGTTTCAAAGTGGTYCGGGGTCATCCATCGTCAAGGAGGATAGGTGGTGCGAGATCCATGACTTCAGAAGTTTGTGGATGGGGAGAACGTGAAAATAACCGAAGAGAAATCTCGACTATTGATCATCAAGGGGAGTACGTGTCAACTGATCTAAGATTTCAGAGAAAACTCACTTCAAGGATTTCCAGTTGAGACTTGAGAATTATGAAATTCGGAGACGCAAAAGGATTGTGGCCATTGATCTGAAAGGGACACGCATCAATGGATTGTCATCTCCAAGAAAAGAAGAGGAAATTTGAAAGGTTGGAAAGTTGAGATTTCTGAACCCCGAATACCCAAAGGGATTGTGACCATTGATTCGAGAATATCACGTGTCGTTAGATTGTGGACTCCGGGTGAAATTCTCCGTGAGAAAATGAGAGTTTGATAATTGAAATTCCCGAAGGCCAGACTCACGAAGGAGATCCTAATCTTAGATTAAGGAGGACATGTGTCTGCAGATCATTAACTCCGAAATATTGTCATACGAAGGAAAGTAGGGCTTGAGACTTGAAACTCCCAGAGCCCGGATCACGAAGTAAACCTTAGTCGTTGATTCATGAAGGGAAGATCTGAACCACCAGTTTAGGAGCACCATCAAGATCAAGAGATCGATGGTCCCATTAAATTGTGGGGATTGAAGGTGCATGAACGTTAATGAGTTGAGGGCAGGACACAATCAAAACCATGATATCAAAGAAATGGTACATGGCAATTGAAGGTAGATTGTGGGGAGAAAAGTTGTTAATCCCAAAACCACTGTTGGACGTGCCCACAATCATTTGCTCATACAAAGACATAACCCAAGGTCACATATGATAGGGGGCTAACGAGAAGAGAGTTCAAGCCCACAATCTCATGGTCATGTGAAGGTGATTCCCTAAGGTCATATCAAGGGAGGATATAACACATCGCTAAGCTCCACTTCAGAGTTTGGGAGATCGGGAGTTGGGAGAGTTTGGGTGACTCATGACAGATGACCCAAAATGTGAAGTCCCTAAGTGGTTGGCCCCGGGTCACCGCTACAAGTCATGAGAAGGACGGGGCTTAGGATCCAAATGAGCCAAAACTTACTGACTGTAACTGCCAGAGAAGACTAAGAATTTCAACTAACAGAGAAGCAAAATATTCTTAGGATAACTTCCAGAGAAGCCAAAGAACCTAGAATAACAGCCAGAGAAGATGAAGAGTCTACATGATGATCAGGCAGACCATTCGACGTGTGAAAGACATGCATAATAGAAAAGTGGCAGGGAGTCTTTCTGTGAACAAAGCATGTGGGTAGGATAGGACATAGTGGATAATCAGAAGTGGAGATCGGTGGCACTGTGAAGGGCATGCAGAGGCAGCATAGAGAATAAAAGGTAGAAGAGAAGTTGAACAACTAAGTGTTGAGTGCATGAGGAAAAAGAGCAGAGCATAGAAGTTGAACGATGCAGAAGAAAAACAACGTATAGAAGATGAAGAAGGCAGAGGAGACATGGAGTTGTAACATACCATATCATAGACATAGCAAGTAAGTAAAGTTTCATAAGATTCATTCAGGGTGGTAGGGTGGTGCTAGGGAGGATCGAAATCCTCTGATTTCTAGTGGGTGCTAGAAGACTATTTGGGAGTTGTTGCTTCCATCTAGTAGGTGCTATAGAAACCTGGGAGTTGGTTCTATCTACAAGTTGTAGCTTGCTATCAGAGGTTGTAGCCTCATATTCGAGTTGGAGCTCAAATATTGTGATGTACATGAAATTTGGAGCTTGATTAACATCCTAAGAAGAAGAGTTTTTCTCCCTTTATGGGTTTCCTCATGAGAAATTTGTGTCTCTATGTATTCTATGTGATTGATAAAACACTATATATCTATGCATGTTAAGTTATCAGTAACACATTAAATAGAAATTTAGAAATATTCAAAAAGAAAAGTTTCAAGCTTATATTATAACTAATTCACCCCCCCGTCTCAGTTATATTTCCAACAATTGGTATCAGAGTCGGTGCCTTTGATTAAAGGTAGATCCATAAGCTTGAACATGACTAGTCAAGATGGAAGTTCAACTAATAGACCCCCTCTGTTTGATGGAACAAACTTTTCCTTCTGGAAAATAAGGATGAGAACACATTTAATGTCCTTGGGTGCTGATGTTTGGGATGTCTTTGAAACGAGATATGTGAAGCCTATAGTCTTGGCCTCAAAATATGATAAGATGGAGTTTAGATTTAATCCAAAAGAAATGAATGTCATCATCAACAGACTTGTTGAAGTCGAGTTTGTCAAAATCATGCACTATGATTCAACAAAAGTTATGTGGGACAAACTGATAAGTAGTTATGAAGATAATGAAAAGGTGAAAGAGGCAAAACTACAGACTCACAGACTGAAATTTAAGCAGTTAAAGATGGATGAAGAAGAAATTGCCAGTAAGTACTTGTTATGTATAGAAGAACTTGTCAACACTATGAAAGGTCTAGGTGAAAAGATAGATGAACCTTTTCTAGTCCAGAAAATATTAAGATCTCTTCTTGATATATTTAACTCAAAGGTCTCTGTTATAAATGAAATAACTGACCTCAAAATGTTGACACTAGATCAACTTCTTGGAACCCTAATTTCTTATGAAATGAGAATCACCAAAAGTAAATCCACTACAAGAGAGGCATCCTTTAAAGTAGAGAAAAACATAGACTCTGATGTAGATGAGATTGAAGCAAATTTTGTAAGAATACTGGCGAAAGGATCAGAAAAATACAAAGGTAAACTGCCCTTCAAATGTTTCAACTGTGGTAAAATAGTTCATTTTGCATCTAAGTTTCCTCGAAAAAGAGAGAATCAGACATATGACGATGAAGAGAAGCATAAACACAAGAAAGTATATAAAGAGAATAATTTTATGAAGAAAAGCCTTTGTGTAAACAATGATGACGATCCTTCAAATGATGAAAGCAATGACTCTTCTATTGAAAGTAAATTAAATGATATCATGCTAATAGATTTAGAATACCTAAATAATGAAGATACAGAAAGTGTGTTCGTTGATTGTGAAGCAGTAGTAGATATTGAAGGAGAACTTTCCAGTGCCATGGAAGAGATTGATAGACTCAAAGAAAAGAAAAGGAAACAAAAACAATTACTGCTTAGGTATGAGAAAACATGTAATGGACCATATGAAGAAATTACTCTGTTGAAGGTTAAGTTAGAAGAAGCTAATAATATTGAATAGATCCTTAAACAACAATTGAAGGAAGCCGAAACAAGAGGTGAAAAATTGGAAGTTGAAGTAGTGACTATCAGAAAAGATCTAGAGAAATTTCAGGCCTTATATCATCAGAATCTGACAAGTATTAAAACCTCAGAAGGATTAGCCTCCATTCTGAACCAACAAAGGAATTCAAAATTCAAAATTGGTTTCAGTTATGAAGAGGGATCAAGTAGTGGTCAGCCAAGCAACAAAGAATCCATCAAGTTTGTCAAATATACAACCATTGACAACAACAAACCTGCAGAAACAAAAGAAGAGAATCAATCGATAAGGAGGAGTGAAGGAAAAACTACCAGAAATGAATCTGTACAACAAAGAAATAATACATCCTCTGCTCAAAGAAGTCATCAACATGGAAGAAATCAATCTGCTCAAGGAAGACAACCATTTTCCAGGTACAAAGAATTTTTCTATGGATATTGTTTTTACTGCTCTAACTTTGGCCACAAAGTTGTAAATTGTTCCTTAAGATTTAGACATGAGCAATCAAGACAACCAAGAAATAAATATCTACCACAACAAAGAATGATTCATCCAAGTAACAAAAAACCACAGACTGTAAATCATGTGATGGCTAGGAAAAAGGCACCGATTAAACATAAAAATCGTTATGATCCTTTATTCAATGAACCAAAATGTTACATCTACCATAATTATGGACATAAAGTTGTAGACTGTCACTTAAAGAACTATAAGCCAGATTCAAATCACAGAGCTAAAGACATCAAGGTTTGGAAGAAGAATGAGGATAACAAGTGTGGATTAGTGTTGTCATCCCAAATACAAAAGGATCCCTGGTATATTGACAATGGATGCTCCAATCATATGATAGGTGACAAAAGTAAGTTCCTATCACTCAAAGAAAATAAATCAAGGAGTGCGACCTTTGGAAATGATGCTCCAGGAAAGATCAGAGGTAAAGGTCTAGTAAGGTTAAGTAATGGAAGAAGAAAATCTCAAGATGTATTTTTTGGTGATGGTTTAAAGAATAACCTTCCTAGTGTCAGTCAAATATGTGACAGAGGATATGAAGTCACTTTCACTTCCAAGAATTGTAAAATAAAGACAATAAACACAAGGGAGTTGATTGCAAAAGGGATTAGAACTGAAAACAATGTATATGTTCTAAAGGATTATAAGGAGAAATGTCATTTAAGAAAATTTGATGAAAGTTAGTTATGGCACAAAAGGCTTGGACACCTAAATTTTGATCATATTGTCAAACTGAATAATGAAGGTGTTGTGAAAGATCTTCCAAGAATATCTAAGCCTCATAAATCTGTATGCGAATCTTGCCAAATGGGGAAGCTGACTCATGCTCAATTCAAACCGAAGAGTTTCACATATTCAAAGAAACCACTTCAAATTTTTCATATGGATCTGTGTGGACCATCGTGAAAGGAAGGAACTGGAGGAGAACGTTACTTTATGCTGGTCATTGATGACTTCTCCAGACTTACGTGGGTTTCCTTTCTGAGAGAAAAATCTGATGCGTTTAAGAAGTTCAAAACGTTTAAGGCATTCACCGAGAATTAGACAGGAAGGAAGTTAAAGGAAATTCCCTCAGACAAAGGAGGATAATTTATGTCAATATATTTCAAAGAGTTATGTGACAAACATGGAATTAAAAGAGAATATACTATTCCAGGTACTCCTCAACAAAATGGAGTTGAAAAATGCCAAAATAGATCAGTTCAGTAGATGGCAAGGGCTATGATGAGTGAAAGGAACATTTCACAAACTTTATGGGTGGAGGTTGTTCACACATTTGTTCATATTCTAAACAAAGCACATCTAAGGCCGAACAGTGATAAAACTCCACATGAGTTGTGCTTTGGTCGACCTGCATCAATCAAGCACTTCAAGGTATTTGGAGGTAAATTCTACATAAAAAATAATGATGATCATCTGGGAAAATTTGACAGTAGAGCTGATGAAAATATCTTATTAGGATATGAAATGAACACTGAAGGATACAAATTCTTTAACAAAAGAATGCACAAATTCGTAGACTGTATTGATGTTCGAATTGATGAAGAATCTCTTGTAAAAGATAGACATAGAACAAGCACTAAGCCAGATGAAAAAGATGATGAGAATAATGAAAATGAAGAACAACAAATCCCAGAGTCACAAGAAGATGATGAATCAGGTGGAGAAGAGACACCCAGACAATAAGAGTCAGGACATCAATCAACATCAAATCCTTCCTCCAGAATTACTCAAAAGAATCATCCTGAAATTCAGACAATTGGTGAGAAAGACAAAGGTTTACAAACTAGGAGGAGGATAATCAAAGACATCGAGCAATCACATATAGCCTTAATATCCATGGTGGAACCTAAGAAATTTAATGAATCCAGTGAAGATGTAAATTGGTTAAAATCAATGAATGAGGAACTGGACCAGATTGAAAAGAATGACACTTGGGAACTTGTTCCTAGGCCAGCAAATAAAAATGTAATAGGATCTAAATGGGTCTATAAAAATAATATGAATGAGCAAGGAAATATTGTAAGAAATAAGGCTAGATTGATCTACAAAGGATATGCTCAAATAGAAGGACTAGATTTTGATGAAACATTTGTGCCTGTAGCAAGATTAGAAGCTATTAGAATGTTTCTTTCCTATGCTTGTCATAAACAGTTTAAAGTCTATCAAATGAATGTCAAGTCATCTTTTCTAAATGGAGATCTAAAATAAGAAGTCTATATGGAACAACTAGAGGGTTTCCAACTATCAAATAACCCTAACTTTTTCTGCAAGCTAAAGAAAGCCTTATATGGGTTGAAGCAAGCTCCTCCTGCTTGGTATCACAGAATGGATACGTATCTTCAAGACAAAGGGTTCAAGAGAGGAACAATTGAAAACAATCTATATATCAAAATAGAGGGTAATGATTTTCTCATTGTGTTGGTCTATGTAGATGACATCATATTTGGTTGTAATAATGCTTCTTGGTACAATGGTTTTCTTCTGCCATGCAATCTAAATTTGAAATGTCTATGATAGGGGAACTATCATTTTTTCTTGGTCTGCAAATTACTCAAAAGTCTGAAGGAATATTTCTTTCTTGGGAAAAATATCTAAGAGAAATGTTGAAAAGGTTTCAAATGGAAGACTCTAAACCTATGAGCACACCTATGGTCACCGGATGCAAGTTAAGAAAGGATGATGACTCACCTAGTGTTGATCAAAGTTCATATAGGTCTATGATAGGCAACCTTTTGTACATCACAACATCCCATCCAGAAATAATGCATGTTGTTGGAATGGTAGGAAGCTATCGGGCTGCACCCAAACACAGTCATTTGTTAGCTGTCAAAAGAATATTCAAATACTTGAAAGGAACAATGAACTATGGCCTATGGTATCCTAGGAATCATAATTTTCAACTATTAGTCTATTTTGATGCTGATTGGGATAACTGTGTGGACGAAAGGAAAAGCACGAGTGGAGGTGCATTCTTCTTAGGAGATTATCTTGTACCGTGGTTGAGCAGGAAGCAAGGTTCCATTTCCTTATCGACTATAGAATCTGAATACATTGCAGTTGCCACTTGTTGTACCCAATTATTATGGATGATTCAAACACTTGCAGACTTGGAGGTAAAATATACTGCACCAATCCAAATCCATTGTGATAATACTAGTGCAATTAGTGTTTCAAAGAATCTTATATTTCACTCCAAGACCAAGCATATACCCATCAAGTATCACTTCTTGAGGGAATAGGTGACCAACATTGTTGTTTATTTGCATTATATTCCATCCAAAGATCATATTTTCGATATCTTCACTAAACCGCTTGCAAAATCTTAGTTTGAGTATCTACACCAGAAGTTGGGGTGACCCTGTTATCAAGTTAAAACAATCTATCTAGTCAAGGGGAGTATGTGTTGATTGAATATCTGATTCCTCTGAAAAAGTACTACAACAGCTCATGGGGATCATGTTTTCTTTGACATTGATGTCAAAGGGGGAGAAAAGGAGTGGTATAGATGCTACATTTGGAGATCTAAGCAACCTATCAGGGTTGCCATCAATGCCAAAGGGGGAGATTGTTGGCATGTTTACAGGAAGAGTGTGCTTGTCATTGATGGAAAGAATAGAAGGTGGAGCAGAAGGAAGCGTAAGATCAGGAGGAGGAGTGAACAATATGAAGAAATAGAATCTCAGAAGAGATAACGCTTTGTGCTTTCCATAAGTGCAACCGAGGCCCAAGAGACGGACTCGCAGGAGGAGAAAAGGTCGAGACATTTGAACACTTATAAAACCCTCTAAGTCAAATACATCATAAATATTAGGAGGAAGAATGAAAGTGGTTTTTGGATCACCAATCCCAAATACCCGATGACTGTTAGATCAATGTCCAGTGACCAGAGGAAGCGCAGAGGAGAAGTACATATATGATTTGTTGGATCTGAGCGTCAAGGATCAATAATCATTGGATCCAAAAATACATGCATGAAGGTTAAGCTTTTGGATGAGAGTAGGAGAGCGGACTTGTCAAAATCCTGAAGTCCTGAAGTAAGTAGGGACCATCCATGATTAAGACTGACATGTGGCACACGATCCTCAACTTCGGAGCAAAGCACTTTGAGGATTTTTCAGTTTGAGACTTGAAAAAAATGAAGTCCGGAGAGTCGGAGAGCCCGATTAAATGAAAGTTGTCAGATCATTTTGAAGTGGATGGACAAGATAATCTAGAAAATAAGCATCCTAGAAAGATCAAGTCGTCGATCTAAGAACATGATCGACGAACCACATTTAGTTCAGGTCTAAAAGTTGCGAGGAGGTTATTGTTCAGGGATTCTCACTTCGAAAGAATTGGCGACTTGAAAAGTCGAAATACCCAAAGTCCCAAAGTGAATGAGAATCCATGTCAACAAGGACACGTGGCACAATCAGACAATGACAAGTGTCAAGTTAATTCAACATTTCAAGTACATGAAAATCACAAATCCGAGTGACTCGTGGAAGCTACTAGCCTCATGACACATCATTAAGTGACATAAGTAAGTGACGTCACTCTGAAATATTTACCACTAGCACTTGCCCAAAGTTTCGAAGTCCCTAAGTGGATCTCGTGGATCTCACTAAGCTCCACTTCGGAGTTCCAGAGATCAGGATTTGGGAGAGTCAAGGTGACTCATGACAGATGACCCGAAATGCAAAGTCCCGAAGTGATTGACCCCAGGTCACCACCGAAGGTCACGAGAAGGAAGGGGCTTAGGATCCAAAGGAGCCAAAACTGACTGACTGTAACTGCTAGAGAAGACGAAGAATTTCAACTGACAGAGAAGCAAAATATTCTCAGGATAATTGCCAGAGAAGCCAAAGAACCTAGAATAATGGCCAAAGAAGATGAAGAGTCGACATGATGATCAGGCAGACCATTTGACGTGTGAAAGACATGTATAATATAGAAGTGACAGGGAGTCTTTCTATGATCAATGCATGTGGGTAGGACGAGACATAGTGGATAATCAGAATTGGATATTGGTGGTGCTGTGAAGGGCATGCAGAGGCATCACAAAGCATACAAGGCAGAAGAGAAGTTGAACAACTAAGTATTGAGCGTAGGAGGAAAATGAGCAGAGCATAGAAGATGAACGATGCAGAAGCAGAATAGAGTATAGAAGCTGAAGAAGGCATATGATACATGGAGCTATAACAGACCATATCAGAGACATAACAAGTAAGTAAAGTTTCATAAGATTCATTCAGGGTGGTAGGGTGGTGCTAGGGAGGATTGAAATCCTCTAATTTCTAGTGGGTGCTAGAAGACTGTCTGGGAATTGGTGCTTCCATCTAGTAGGTGCTAGAGAAACCTGAGAGTTGGTTCTCTCTGCAAGTTGTAGCTTGCTATCAAAGGTTGTAGCCTCATATTTGAGTTGGAGCTCAAATATTTTGATGTACATGAAAGTTGGAGCTTGATTGACATCCTAAGAAGAAGAGGTTTTCTCCCTTTATGGGTTTCCTCATGAGAAATATGTGTCTCTGTGTATTCTGTGTGATTAATCAAATACTGTATATCTATGCATGTTAAGTTATCAGTAACACATTAAATAATAATTTAGAAAGATTCAAAAAGAAAAAGAAAAGTTTCAAGGTTATATTATAACTAATTCACCCCCACCCTCTCAGTTATATTTCCAAAAAATGGTATCAGAGTCGGTGCCTTTGACTAAAAGTAGATCCATAATCTTGAACATGACTAGTCACGATGGAAGTTCAACTAATAGACCCCCTCTATTTGATGGAACAAACTTTTCCTTCTGGAAAATAAGGATGAGAACACATTTAATGTCCTTGGGTGTTGATGTTTGGGATGTCGTTGAAACAGGATATGTGAAGCCTATAGTCTTGGCCTCAAAATATGATAAGCTGGAGTTTAGCTTTAATGAAAAAGCAATGAATTCCATCCTCACTGGACTTGTTGAAGACAAGTTTGTCAAATTCATGCACTGTGATTCAATAAAAGTTATGTCATACAAAATGATAAGTAGTTATGAAGGTAATGAAAAGGTGAAAGAGGCAAAACTATAGACTCACAGATTGAAATTTGAGCAGTTAAAGATGGATGAAGAAGAAACTGTCAATAAGTAATTCTTACGTATAGAAGAACTTGTCAACACTATGAAAGGTCTAGATGAAAAGATAGATGAACCTTTTCTAGTCCAAAAAATATTCATATCTCTTCCTGATAGATTTAACTCAAAGGTATCTGCTATAGAGGAAATAACTGACCTCAAAACGTTGACAATAGATCAACTTGTTGGAACCCTAACTACTTATGAAATGAGAATCACCAAAAGTAAATCCATTACAAGAGAGGCATCCTTTAAAGCAGAGAAAAACACAGACTCCGATGTAGATGAGATTGAAGCAAATTTTGTAAAAAGACTGACGAAAGGATCAGGCAAATACATAGGTAAATTGCCCTTCAAATGTTTCAACTGTGGTAAAATAGGTCATTTTTCATCTAAGTGTCCTTGCAAAAGAGAGAATCAAACATATGACAATGAATATAAGCACAAACACAAGAAAGTATATAAAGAGAATAATTTTAAGAAGAGAAGCCTTTGTGTAAACAATGATGACGATCCTTCAGATGATGAAAGCAATGACTCTTCTATTGAAAGTAAAATAAATGATATCATGCTAATAGCTTTAGAAGACCTAAATACTGAAGATATAGAAAGTGAGTTCATTGATTTTGAAGCAAAAGTATATCTTGAAGGATAACTTGTCAGTGCCATGGAAGAGATTGATAAACTGGGAGAAAAGAAAAGGAAACAAAAACCGTTACTTCTCAGGTATGCCAAAACATGCAATGAACCATCTGAATAAATTACTCTGTTGAAGGTTAAGTTAGAAGAAGCTAAGAAGATTGAATACATCCTCAAACAAAAATTGAAAGAATTCGAAACAAGAGGTGAAAAATTGGAAGCTGAAGTAGTGACTGTCAGAAAAGATCTAGAGAAATTTCAGGCCTCATATCATCAGAATCTGACAAGTATTAAAGCCTTAGAAGGATTAGCCTCCATTCTGAATCAGCAAAGGAATTCAAAATTGCAAACTGGTTTGGGTTATGAAGAGGGATCAATTAGTGGTCAACCAAGCAACAAAGAATCCATAAAGTTTGTCAAATCTACAACCATTGACAACAACAAACCTGCAGAAACAAAGGAAGATAATCAGTCGCTAAGGATGAGTGAAGGAAAAGCTACCAGAACTGAATCTGTATAACAAAGAAATAATACATCCTCTACTCAAATAAGTCATCAACATGGAAGAAATTGATATGCTCAAGGAAGACAACCATTTTGCAGGTACAAAGATTTTTTCTATGGATATTTTTTTTACTGCTCTAACTTTGGCCACAAAGTTGTAAATTGTTCCCTAAGATTTAGACATGAGAAATCAAGACAGCCAAGGACTAAATATCTGCCACAACAAAGAATGATACAACCAAGTAACAAACAACCACAGACTGCAAATCATGTGATGGCTGGGAAAAATGTGCAGATTAAACATAACAATCGTTATGATCCTTTATTCAATGAACCATAATGTTACATCTACCATAATTATGGACATAAACTTGTAGACTGTCGCTTAAATAACTATAAGCTAGATTCAAATCACAGAGCTAAAGACATCAAGGTTTGGAAGAAGAATGAAGATAACAAGTGTGGATTAGTGTTGTCAACCCAAAGACAAAAGGATCCCTGGTATATTGACAACAGATGCTCCAGTCATATGACATGTGAAAAAAGTAAGTTCCTATCACTCAAAGAAAATAAATCAGGGAGTGTGACCTTTGGAAATGATTCTCCAGGAAAGATCAGAGGTAAAGGTCTAGTAAGATTAAGTAATGGAAGAAGAAAATCTCAAGATGTATTGTTTGTTGATGGTTTAAAGAATAACCTTCTTAGTGTCATTCAAATATGTGACAGAGGATGTGAAGTCACTTTCACTACCAAGAATTGTAAAATAAAGACAGTAAATACATGAGAGTTGACTGCAAAAGGTATTAGAGCTAAAAACAATGTATATATTCTAAAGGATGATAAGGAGAAATGTCATTGAAGCAAATTTGATGAAATTTGGTTATGGCACAGAAGGCTTGGACACCTGAATTTTGATCATATTGTCAAACTCAATAATGAAGGTGTTGTGAAAGATCTTCCAAGAATATCTAATCCTCATAACTTTGTATACGAATCTTGCCAAATGGGGAAGTTGACTCGTGCTCAATTCAAATCGAAGAGCTTCACGTTTTCAGAGAATCTGCTTCAACGTGTTCATATGGATCTGTGTGGACCATCGCAAAAGGCAGGAAATGGAGGAGAATGTTACTTTATGCTAGTCATTGACGAGTTCTCGAGACTTACATGGGTTTCCTTTCTGAGAGAAAAATCTAATGTGTTTGATAATTTCAAAACGTTTAAGGAATTAACCAAGAATCAGACAGGAAGGAATTTAAAGGAATTCGCTCAGACAGAGGAGGAGAATTTTTGTCAAGATATTTCAAAGAGTTCTGTGAAAGACATGGAATTAAAAGAGAATATACTATTCCATGTACTCCTCAACAAAATGGAGTTGCAGAATGCCAAAATAGATCAGTTCAGTAGATGGCAAGGGCTATGATGAGTGAAAGGAACATTTCACAAAATTTTTGGGTGGAGGTTGTTCACACAATTGTTCATATTCTGAAAAAAGCACATCTAAGGCCGAATAGTGATAAAAATCCACATGAGTTGTGGTTTGGTCGACTTGCATTAGTCAATCACTTCAAAGTATTTGGAAGTAAATGCTACATAAAAAATAATGATGATCATATGGGAAAATTTTATAGTAGAGATGATGAAGGTATCTTCTTAGGATATGCAACGAATAGTAAAGGATACAGATGCTTTAACAAAAGAATGCACAAATTAGTAGACTGTATTGATGTTGGAATTGGTGAAGAATCTCCTAAGAAGATCAATAGAGAATAAGCACTAAGCCATATGAAAAAGATAATGAGAATAATGAAAATGAAGAACAACGAATCCAAGAGTACTCACAATAAGATGATGAATCAGGTGGAGAAGAGACACCTAGACAAGAAGAGTCAGGACATCAATCAACATCAAATCCTTCCTCCAAAATTACTCAAAAGAATCATCCCTAAAGTCAGATAATTGGTGAGAAAGACAAAGGTGCACAAACCAGGAGGAGGATAATCAAAGACACCGAGCAATCGCATATAGCCTTCATATCCATGGTGAAACCCAATAACTTTAATTAAGCCAATGAAGATGTAAATTGGTTAAAATCAATGAATGAGGAACTGGACCAGATTGAAAAGAATGACACTTGGGAACTCGTTCCTAGGCCAACAAATAAAAATGTAATAGGATCCAAATGGGTCTATAAAAATAATATGAATGAGCAAGGAAATATTGTAAGAAATAAGGCTAGATTGGTCTGCAAAGGATATGCTCAAATAGAAGAACTGGATTTTGATGAAACATTTGCGCCCATAGCAAGATTAGAAGTTATTAGAATGTTTCTTGCATATGCTTATCATAAATAGTTTAAAGTCTATCAAATGGATGTCAAGTCAACTTTTCTAAATGGATATCTAAAAGAAGAAGTCTATATGGAACAACCAGAGGGTTTCCAACTATCAGATAACCCTAACTTTGTCTACAAGCTAAAGAAAGCCTTATATGGGTTGAAACAAGCTCCTCATGCCTAGTATCACAGACTGGATACATATCTTCAAGACAAAGGGTTCAAGAGAGGAACAATTGACAATAATCTATATATCAAAACAAAGGGTAATGATTTTCTCATTGTGTTGGTCTATGTATATGACATCATCTTCGGTAGTAATAATGCTTCATTGGTACAATGGTTTTATTCTGCCATGCAGTCTGAATTTGAAATGTCTATGATAGGGGAACTATCATTGTTTCTTGGTTTGCAAATTAATCAGAAGTCTAAAGGAATATTTCTTTCTCAGGAAAAATATCTAAGAGAAATGTTGAAAAGGTTTCAAATGGAAGACTCTAAACCTATGATCACACCTATGGTCACTGGATGCAAGTTAAGAAAGGATGATGACTTGCCTGATGTTGATCAGAGTTCATATAGGTCTATGATATGCAACCTTTTGTACATCACAACATCCCGTCCAGACATAATGCATGTTGTTGGAATGGTAGGAAGGTATCACGTTGCACCTAAACATAGTCATTTGTTAGCTATCAAAAGAATACTCAGATACTTGAAAGGAACAATGAACTATGGCCTATGGTATCCTAGCCATTAGACTGTTCTTCGTGTCAATCTCCTTCGGCTCTCCAACACCTCCTCTATATTCAAATCTCCCGGAGCCCCAGAGTTCCGAAACCCCGAAGTGTCCCCACTTATGCACGTTTCCACATTATTAAATATTTGAAAAGGGTTGGCTTCGTTCAAGTGTAACCATTTTAATAAATATTAATATAATATAATATATTAATATATTATATTATACCTCTCGAAATTCTCACCCAGGTTTAAACAATATCTAATATTACATTTAATATTCAATATTGTAATGAAGGAAAAGATATTCAGATCCACACCTTCATCTCTTCCATGCAATTCTTCACTCTCATATAACCCAGAGTCCTGAATTTCTTGAGTTCTGGAGTTCTGGAGGGGACCCACTGGTATTACAACATAACATAAATACAATGAAATAATTTGAATTATAATATAATATATATTGTATTAGAGGTATATTATATTGAATTATGTTAATTGATCACATTAAATACAATAATTTAATAATTGTATTTATTACATATGCAACCTTGCTCAGGGAAATAAAGGGTTCAGGTATTCAACAACTTTGGCTCATGGAATCCCATCACCCAAACATCTCGAAGCCCCGGATTTATGAAGACCATGAAATCGTTAAAGCATTTGGTCACTGTTTATTCCCTGGTGTGTTTGAAATTAAAATAATAATAAATATATTCTATTTACTCTTAGGTATTTTACACTCCAGGGGATTTAATCCTCCATTTTCACAATAATAAAGTAATAATAATAATAATAATAATATGTATATGCATATAGACATATATACATATATACATATATTTCCATAGTCTTACTCAGTTTTGTTACCTGGAAGATTTAAAGGAAAATATTTTCTCTTACTTTATTTATGCCCCAAATAGAATTTTGAGAACTTTTGTATTTTAATTCATTTAGACCAATTTCATGTTTATGTACTAATTATTTTTCCTCAATAATTATTTATAAGGAATTTTAATATTTTCTCATATTTGGGATTATTTCCTTAAGTCCACACAAATCCGATATCCTCTAAATTTTATGGCAGGGGAAATGAGGACATACTAAAATGGAGCACTATTAGGCAAAAAAATCATTCTCTCTTCTTTCAGAGGATTTATAGATATTTTTAACTGTTCAGTCATCAATTCCAAAGCATGCATTAAATTGTATAGAGAAGTCAACTACAACATCCACTCCCATAAATCTCATTTTAGCACACAGATAGTCAAGAGATAAGAAATTAAATCAAAATAGATTCTGCTAAGACATTCTCTTTATTTTGCTTAAATTTCTCAAGTCACTTTTGTTAGAAATTAAACTTACACAATTCTAAAACATAGTATAAAATTTTCTCCGATCTAGACACCACATAGATTTAACCAAATATACTTATCTAAAAACCATATTGTTATAGCAAGATTTGCTTCACCCTATGCAATCTTGCCCAGAAGGCCTTTTTCCATTTCCCCATGCAAACTTATCTTCCCTGTTTGAAATATCCAGAGCTAAAAATAAATATTTTTTCACATGTACGCATATTGCCTACTATACAACATGTGTATACGCAAGTTGCTCCACTACAACCTGCGTACATCGGGATTTGTGCTATAAAATGAAAATTAAATGTCGGGTTTCCATGTCACAACATGATATCTCTGATCCTTGGCCTTCCATATACTGGAAATGTTTCAACTCGGCCCTTCAGTTCCATTTTGAAGGCTATAAGTGGGCCAATTCCGAGCTATGGAAAAGGAGAAAGAATTCAACTTTGAGAGCAAAGTTACTCTGGATAAATTATTTACTTCATATTGAGTATGCATCCCTTTGTCCTTTAATTATGAACATAGTGTTCAACCTCCAAGCTCCTCCCTTATTGATTGATAACCTCATTGTTTCTCTCTTGTGAGCTTGCCTTTGGTGGAGGATTGAAGTGGTGGAGGCTCAGCTGGAAGGAACTTAGTTTCTTGGTTTCGAACCGTGCCGACACGAAAGTCTGTAATATTTTCACTTCTGATGATCACATATTAATAGAAATACTCTTTTCCCATCCAATTGATATTTGAAAATATATTGAATTATTATTCCATGGGCATATTTTTCATGTTTATTAATGGATTATGCTATCTAATGTGCTAACCTTTTATATTATCAGCATATGCTTTCTTTCCTTGTTTGTTGAGAACTTGTTGCAGGTATATAGCTCTAGGTCAAAGTGCTCAACGATGGACTTCATCGAACATCTGGACGAGGTAGGCCTCTTTCTTATCTCACTTGCATATTGGTTTATATAGCATGTTGTTGGGATAGAGTTGATTTCTGCAGTCATTTCTGTTTGTTGTGGTTTACCCTAGCCATAGAGAGATTTTCCTCGTAACACATATAATGATGCAACTGCTGAAAGGGGTTCCCTTTTCCACCCAACCGTAGGAACAACAAATCCTGGAAGGATTTACCACTGGCCACCCCCTAACTAGATCATGATGGTCTAAGAGAGATTCTTCCTTCTATTCAACAACAACCAGGGACGAAGGCCACTCTCCTCCTCCCACAGGAACTTGGCAGATCGATTTTCTCTCCACCAAACAAGTGATTCTGCAATGAGTGATTCCTCAGTCACTCATCTTCTCTGCAACCATGTTTATCAACTTGGATTGAAAATGCTTCCCAACAATTTCTTGTACCCAGAACAATTTTTTGTATTTTTTCCAGTTCTCTTCAGAACTAGAGACTTGTACAGGCTCTCCCTCTTTAGAAAATGGTCACCAGACTCATATTTTTTCCTCCTATGTTCTTCCCATGAATTTCCTCTCTTTTCTTTCCTTCCTCAACAGGATTTTGTGTGTCCAATTCCCAAATTCATGGGCAGGTTAGGAAGTTTTTTAGATGGGTACTCTTCCCATCTCATCATTGACTTTTGAGGGGGACTTCCCAACTACCAACCTAACTGGTAATTTATTTTTCTGGTTCAGAGGATTGTTCTGGGTCTGAATAATTTAAATCCATTAGAGTACTAGTTTGGTAGGGGTCATCTCAACCATTACTAGTTCCCCTCACCATATCTCTCATGCATCATGATTTACCTTGGCAAACCCCTTCAACACTTATGCAACATTTTCCATTTTATTTAGTAACAGAAATATATACATTACCTTTTATAACAAAAAGGTTCATCAATTGCAACATCTACACATATTCAGTCTACCCATAGTCTTTTAGCAGGTTATAGTTATATTTACAAGCTGGGGGAAATAAGGGTATTACATCTTCTTCTAGTGCCTTTTATGTTGCATGTTTCACTTCCTTGCACAAGAGGGCTTCTTCCAATGTCCTCTACGTTGTGCACTACAATTCTTCATTCATGCATGCTTCTTCCAACACCCTCTACATTGTGTGCTTCAATTCTTTGTGCAAACTATCCTCTTCCAGGGCTCTTTATGCATCATGTAGGAATTGATTTTTCTATGCAATGTCAAACTTAGGAAGTGCTTGCACTACTTTTCTATTCTTTCCTTCTACATTATGACTTGAACTTTCTCCTTGTTCTAGGTCAACTCCTATATGAATGCCTGCTTGGGTTACCACCCGTATGTCCACTTCTTCTTTCAACTCCTGACGTCCACGCAACTCGATAGTCACCATATTGTAGCATCCCCTCTTCTCTTCCCACTTGGACGATAGCTTTGGGAAATATTTGGTGACATGGTCTGCGTTGTGGAAATATCCACATAGTGCACGTAGCTTGGTACAAAATCATAACAAGTGGCCTATTTCACCACAATTAAAATAGGTAGGTGGTCTTTCTCCACCACCATAATATCCTCTTCCTCTTCCATATCCTCCTTACTAGCCTCCTTGGTAGCCTCCTCTATCAAAGCCTCCATGGTATCCACCCTTCTATTCTTCTTGGATCAGGAAAGTGTCTTGATTGTGCTCTTGCATCAACTTAAGCGGTCGAAAGTTGTTTACATCATGTCCCATGGATTTGTAAAACTTACATAATGGGGTGCACATGGTATTTTGATGCTTTTGTAGTGTTGGATAATAGGGAGGTATATGACCCCATTGTCTACAGATCTAAAACAACTTCGTATGTGGTCCTCTTGGAAACAGATTCGAGATACTCGTCATTATATAACTTCCCAATGTAGGACACTCAGTCCTATGATGACCTTTTGTGAAAAATATAGTACACCAAACACTCTCGTGCACTTCCTTATCCATTGAAATATCTTGCAGTTTCATGGTGAGGGTTGTGAGATGAGATTGTACCCGTGTCATCCCTACCAATGTCTCTCCACCTCCTGGTGTGGCCTCTAAACACATTGCAATTTCCATGGCCTTCTCTTGGGTCGTCACCTTCTATTGGGTGAGCAAGACTCAAATATGTGGTAGGAGTCCAGTAATAAACTAATATCTATGTTGGACGTCTTGGAGCTGAAATGTGAGTATGTCCAATAGAATCTTTAATTGTTGGTCATAATCCCACACTATTTCTCAAGCTATCTGCTTGATCTCTTTGACCTCTATTATACACTGTGATTCTAAATTACAATTATGAAATCCCCTAATTAGATATCTCTTTATCTCAATTGGGGACCTTGCTTGTCCCATCGACACGGTAGAGTTGTACTTCATGTACCATGTCAGAGCTTTGTCTCGAAATGTGGCCTCTAGTTGTGCAATCTTAGATGCCTCATCCATGAATATATTAATAGACCATATAGCTTCACATGTGAACCGATGTTGTTTCACATCATCTCTTACTGTCCCATGAAATGTGAGAAGCTTGAGGGTTGAATCTTGGTTTTCCATTCTTTATCTAGAACCATTTCTTCCTGAATGACTACTACTTGTTGTTGTTGATATTGATGCTCTCTCTTACAAAGTATTTTCGACTTCAATTTTTCCTTCACTCATATATTCTTCTTCCTTTTTGTCTACTCTCTCTTCTTCTACTTCTCTCACCTATACACATTATTCAGTTATTTATTCTTGATGAAAAATGTGCAAGGGGGGTGGTTCAAAGAGGGGGTTCCTCCATAGTCTCTCATCCTCTTTGGCGAGGGATCCAAAATAGATCCTTATATCTAGTTGTGAAAGAATGCTCATAATATTTAAGGCCTCTGCTGCTTCTTAGAGGGCTTCATCACTATCATTTGTTTCATTGATGCTACTACTCTACACCCCATATTCCTCTTATGTGAATACATTTCTCACTAGACAAGGGGATATGACTTCATCTTCCTCGATCCTTCTCCCACTACTTTCAGTATTCTCCCTCGATACCTCTCTCCTAATGCCATGTTTCTTTAACAACTTTTCTTCTTCTACATTTCTTTCTCGCATAGATATTTCTTCTACACACCCTTATGGTGTGGTTTCGCTTCTCTTCATCTTGGATCTGATTAATCATTCATCATCCATTTCTTTATTTTCTTTACTTCTCTGCTTAGCTCGCATCCTTAGCTCGATTCTTCTTTTATATCTCTTGGCTCTTTTTTTGCTCTACTCTTCTAGACCCAATATCTTCTCATCTCATCTCATCTTCTTCTAGATCCACTCTTTCTATCATCTTTTCTTCTTCCCTCTTTTTTCCATCGCTCCCCCACTCCGCATGGGGGGGGGGATTTACTCGACCATCCTATTGGGATCCATGTATATTAGCCCTTTTTTCAAAAACAATATATTTATCCATAGATGGATTTCTTCCGATAATCTCCTTCTAGGGCCAACTACAAATTTTCTTTCAACACTACTGAAAGACTCATTGCATTCAATAGAAAACTCAACAATATACCCTTCTTTGAAATGATGAAACCAGATTTTAATAGCTATGGCCTACTTATTGTCCATAGATCTCAACCATTTGACTACATATTGTTCCCAAACTAGTGATTCTTGGGATCCCCATACATAGATAATCTATTTTTTTCTCTTTATCCACTCATGTAGTAAACAAGGAGACACAAATAGATTATCTATTTTTGTCTCTTTATCTTGGTCTCTTGTCGTGCAAACTCGTCTTCCTTCTCAAAGAGCCAATCATGTATCTCCTTATTGGGAGGTTTCCACCTCATTTTCTTCCTTCAACATGTATCACAAAACCTTTAGGTCCCAAAAATGGAACCAATTGTTGTCTTTAAGTGGGGGTTTCAGACCCAGGGTTCATGAAGATTGACCAACAAGTACCCCATAACTGTTGGCATTATTGGTTGTGGATATTGATTATGTTCCTGATTCATAGGTCTTTTTTCTCAATTGTGTTTATACCCCATGAAGACTGTACATCCTGAAATAGTGTACACTCCTCTACACGGGGGGGGGGGGGGGGG
>ML829470.1:31283-44281 GCA_009831015.1 Picea engelmannii | reverse complement strand
ATTAAGGATCTCAATCCCAAAAAACCTTCATTTAGGCCCTCAAAATGGCCCCAGAAGTTAAAACTGCTAAAAATAGTAAATTGCCAAAATTGTCAGAAAATTGTTTTGATCCAGTTGGGAAAGGTGGGTGGCCACCGATATCCATATGGATCAATCCTCCATCCTTAGGAATTAATGGTCTCCATTGCGTTGAGGTCCCCCATCAGATGAGGAAATTTCTGCTGAATTTGGCCCCGGGTGAGCCACTTGCCTTGGTGCAGGAGTTGCCCTGCTTTAACAACTCGATAAAGTTGGATCCTTTGTTGTCAAGTGCCCTTGATATGTATGTTGACAATCTGATCATTGGATGCTTGTTGTAGGCAGTCGGGGTTGAGCTCTGTTGGTGTTAGTTGTTCTTCTACTTCTGAGGTGTCTAATAATGGTGGGAAATAAGGGCGAAGGAGATCCATGTTGAACACTGGGTGAAGACCAAGGAAAGGAGGAGTGTTAAGCTCAAAAGAATTATCCCCCATGGCCTTAGTGATATTTTATGGCCCATAATGGAGTGGGCGAAGCTTCCAATGGGGTCCTGTAAGGCATTCTTTCTACAAGTGCAACCAAACTTTTTCGCCCACCTGAAACTTATGTGGCACCTGATGTTGATCATGGCATTGTTTGTACTTGTCATTGGACTTCTGTAGGATATCCTAAACCTATTGGAAGATGTGCTGGATCCACTCAATGAACTGGGTGTCTTTTTCAGCTTCAGTTGGAGTAGGAGATGATTCAATTGAGGTGACCACAAGGGGAAGTGAAACATCTATGGGTCCCAATGGTTGGAATCCCAACCCCACTTGAAAGGGGTTGTGGCCGGTTGAGCTATGCAGGGCTCGATTGTAGCTATGTTGGACATAGGTAAGGTTATCATCCCATGTGAGAGGGTGCTTTGAATTATACATGCGAAGGATATGCATAATCATTTGATTTACAACCTCGGTTTGGCCATCTGTCTGGGGGTGGAAGGTCATGGATTTGGTGAGCTTGGTGTCCAACAGTGACCAGAGGCTTGACCAGAATGTGATGAGAATTTGACTATCATGATCTGAGACAATGGTTTTTGGGATTCCAAAATGCACTTAGACTCATTCAAAGAAGATCTTGGCAGTGGCCTCTGCTGTGATGCTCTTCTTGCAGGCAACCAGAATCGCCATCTTAGAAAAGAGATCAACAACCACAAAAACACAGTCATTTCCCCACTTGGTAGACGGGAGGCCCGACATGTAGTCCATTGAGATGGATTCCCATGGCCTGTCAGGAGTAGGAAGAGGGGTGCACAGGCCCTATTTCTTAGTGGTCAGTTTGGCAATAATGCAAGCAGTGCAGGACCTTATATACTTGTTGAAATCCTGTCGAAGTTTCGTCCAGTAGAAATTTTTCTGTAGCATCGCCACTGTCTTTTCAATGCCGAGTGTCCTACCACCCAACTGTAGTGGGCTTCCTAGATCAGCTTCACTCACTCACTTGATGGAACATAGATATGGCCCATACGACACAACAACCCATCCTGAAGATGGGAATTATTGACAATTGCGTTTTCACCCAACCTTTTGTAGTGGTAGCGAAGTCAGGGTATGTCTCATAGAGTTGGGGCCATCCATATGTCTCATGGCTGCAAGAGTCTAGCACAGTGGTGAGTGTTGCGACTGGTGGTCTAGTGAGGCAATCAACAATGTGATTGGTGCTTCATGTTTTATACTTGATGTTGAGGTGGAATTGTTGCAAGTATGTGGACCACTTTTGATGGCAGTCATTCTGCAATTTTCCCTGTGTCTGCATGAAATGTAGTGGCTTATGATCAGTGTGGATGACTGTCTCCTTCCCAAGAATGTAATGTCTCCAATGGTGGAAAGATTTCACAATGGAGTACATTTCTTTGTCATAAGTAGGGTACTTATGGATAGTATCTGACAGTGTCTCACTATGATAGGCCGCGGGGTGGTCGTGCTGAGTGAGAACGGTGCCCACAGCATAGTCTGAAGCATCTATCTTGATCTCAAAAGGATGTTGCAGGTCTGGTAGTGAAAGTACTGTGGTTGATAAAAAACGCTGCTTCAAATCATCGAATGCTTATTGTTGGGACTGGCCCCACGCAAATTTCACCTTACCACCACCCTTGTTTATTTGGCTGAGGGCCCATGCAATATGGGAGAAACCCAACACGAACCTGTGGTAGAAATTGGCAAGGCCCAAGAAGCTCTAAAGCTCAGTGAGTGTTGTTGGGGCTGGCCAGTCATGGATGACTTGGATCTTGGTTGGATCCACATGTACACCATGTTGATCAATGATGTAGCCCAGGTAATGGACCCTGTCCATGCCGAAGGATAATTTTTCAAAGTTGGCGTATAGCTTGTGTTGTCGCAGGGTGTGCAGAACCTGCTGAATATGCTGCAAGTGTTCAGCCCAATTCTTGCTGTAAATTAGAATGTCATCCAGATACACCACTACAAACGTATTGGTGAATGGTCACAGGATATTGTCCATCATCCTCATGAAAGTGGTTGGAGCATTTGTCAAATGAAAGGGCACGACCAACCATTCAAAAAGGCCTTCCTTTGACTTGAAGGCAGTCTTCCATACATCTGTCTGTTCTATTGGGACCTAGTGGTAGCCAGACTTCAGATCAATCTTATTGAAGTATTTGCCCCCCATGAGTTGATCAAGGAGGTCATCGTTTTAGGGAATCGGGTGCCAATTTTTTATTGTGATTTTATTCAGAGCCCGGTAATCAATACAGAGTCGCCATGTTCCATCTTTCTTATGTACCAACATGATTGGGCTCCCGCAAGGTGATGAGCTAGGGTGGATGTGCCCCGTGTGGAGTAGTTCTTAGATCTGTCACTTGATCTCCTCATTCTCTAACAAAGAGCAACGATAGATTGGCCCATTGGGTAGTGGTGCACCGGGGGTCAGATCGATGGGGTGCTTGACCTAGCAGTGCAAAGGTACCCATATAGGTGAGGAGAAGATATCCAAGTATTCTTCCACGACCTTATCTACTTGCATCTGCTGTGTGGAAAGGTTGGTCACAGAGACACTGGATGTGGTTGTGATCTTTCACTTATTCTTAGAGCGAATCATGAAGAAGACAAACTTCCCCATCTGAGAGATGACCTTCCTGCATTGCTTAGCAGAGATCAAGGAAATAACACTCAGTGGGACTGCCTCGGGTATCCTGTACAATTTCCTATTCAAAGTAATAATAACACTACGAGGCCTAGACTCATATGCAGCATGACATTTCCATAAATAAGGTTGACCCAAAAGAACATCACAAACTTTGAGAGGAGCAACATCACACAATGCCTCATCTTTGAAGGGCTTGATGTCGTATGACAATCGAAACTGTTGGTTGACGTGAAGATCGCTTCCTTGGTGGAGCCATCCAATGGTGTACGGTTGTGGGTGCAACGTTGTTGGTAGGGCCAACCACTTGACGACCTCTGTTGATATGAGGTTCTTCTGGATACCGCTATCAATGATGAAGTGCAGCAGGGTGCCTTTTACCCACATATGTGAATGGAAGAGGCACTATCCTTCTTCTGGCTCATCTGGTTCACTAGGCTGGATCTTGGTGGTAGCAACGGTGGCACTGGGTTCTGCGTTAATGATCTGTCTTCCCCTTTCTGGTTCTGGCTCAAAGTCATAATCTGCATCTAATTTAGAGGCTTTCACTTCGGCCACTAGCGAATGCTTTGAGTGACAGTCAGCAGTGTTATGCCAAGGGCTCTTATGGAAGTCGCACCACTTCCCGGTATCTTTCTTTGTCTTTCCAGTGTCCTTCTTTGCTTGTGGCTTGGACTGGTTGTCTTGATACTATCCATATTTTCTCTGTCCTTTGTTCAGTGGGTTGGGGCCGCCCTTTCCTAGATTTTGTTGTGAGGGGTTCCCAGGCCCAAATTTTTGCGTCTTTTGTTTGAGCTTCTGCTCGATTTTGACATCATATCGGTAGGCCACGCCCAAGGATGAGATGTCTAGAAAATACATTTCGGTCTGGATGTATCTATGCAGAGTACCATGATACTTGAGCACCACATGTCGCTCTGAATCTTTGATACCCAACTTGGTGCGTAAGGTATGGAAGATATTTGTGAAATCTAGCACTGCTTAGTCTCTTTCTTGCCGCAGTGTGATCCATTTGGTATACAGGTCGTCATAACTTCCGACAGGGTAGTATTGTTCCTTAATAGCATCCCTGAAGGATTCCCAGGTGGCCATGACTAAAAATAAGGAGGTTTCCTCTGTTTCCTTTTGCTCATAGAAAGTTTCCCACCAATCTTTGACATGGGGAACGACTTTGAGGAGCGCAAAAGTAATCTTTTCTTATTCGAAAAGTTATGGACAAAAAAATACCCTTCCAGTAGATTCAATCAATTTTCTATATTATCTTTGTCTATCCGACCTTCAAATATAGGAATATCAAAGTTTATTTGTACCTTGAAGGGGGAGGCGCCTCCGTTCGAAGAAGATGCGTCACCTGTTAGTAGTCGCCGAAGGATTTGCGCAAAACTATCCATCATCTCGTTCCTTTGTTGCATGATGGCTTCCTCAATCAACAGTTTGAAAGGATATCCTTTCTCATCATATTTATTTTCTCTTTCCATGGGAGGTCGCTTGGGTGTGTGAGAGCTTCTTTCCTCAAGAGAAACAAGCTCGACACCCAACTCTTTGTAATCCGACCTCGTTGGGGACATGCATTAAGACGACAAGGAGAATATCTCTATGATACCACTGATCCATATTTTATGAGAAAAATGAAATGAATAGAGATTATTAGTAGGTGCTTAACACAAAATAACAGAGATACAATAAAACCAGTTTTCTATTCAATAACGAAATAAGCTGAAACTATAAAATGCAGCGAAAACAAGCTTGTTGGAATGGTGGTGGCTTATCTCTGAGAAGAGATGTGAAGGCAATGTGCATTCACAAGAAGAAGATTACAATGAGGCTCTGAAGGCCTTTTTACAATAAGAAATAATGCCCAAAACCTAACCCTAGGAGATGAAGCGCCAAAAGTCATGTGGGCCTCGTTTGGGTAAGTTAGTACATCAACTTCCCGGGGTCGTAACTTTTGCATATGATCTCAATTTTAGGCATGTGATAGCCCGTTGGAAAGGTATCACCGAGGAGATTCATTTTGGGGGCTCAATAATGCCTTTATCCATCATTGAAGAGCTCAATCCTGAAAAACCTTCATTTAGGCCCTCAAAATGGCCCCGGAAGTTAAAACTGCTAAAAATAGTAAATTGCCAAAATTGTCAGAAAACTGTTTTGAGACAGTTGGGAAAGGTGGTTGGCCACTGATATCCATATGGATCATCCAAAATTTACTTTGAAATATTCAAATGCCATCCCATCTGCTGGACCTAATGCTATCATTGGACTTGGGGGAACTACACCTCCTTATACTCCATTTTTCATTTGGTGGTTCTCAAATCCCTCAAATGACTCCTAATATAGGAGGCATTCCTGCTTTTAACCTTGGGTCTAACCCTCTTTCTTATGGGTGGAGAAACCAACCTGGAAGACAAGATTCTTCTCAAGTTCCATCCTATACCCCTACCTCCTTAGTGTCGATTCCAACCAACACGTTTGGCATGACGAATCCATCACTATCCTCTGGATTCACACCCAGAGGAGTTCATTTTCACGCCTTGGGAAACCCCCAGCCTAGAGCCACTCCAGTTGGGGGAAATTTTTATAACCCCCATCATAACATTCCTACTGGAATGATTCCCAACCAACCTCTTATGAATCAACCTGGAGGAGGGCCTTACAATCCTGGAAAGGGCCATGGTGCTTACCAAAACCCTGGATGGGCTATAATTCCTCAAGCACAGTCTTTCTAGAGAGATTAGGGCCAGATGTCGCAACCCCGTCTCCCTTTTCTGGCCACGCTTAATCTTCCAAACTTGTCTAAGTTGATGAATGAACCTGTGTCTCATGATCCTACATGCCCCCCTGTCCCCACCAAGCTTCCTTTGAACATTCCAAAATTTGAAGGTAAGAATGGTGAGGATCCTGGCGATCACGTTACTACCTTTCACCTATGGTGCTTCTCGAATTCCCTTAATGACGATTCCATTTGGTTAATATTATTTCAATGCACCCTCATTGGGGTCACTGCGAAATGGTATATCGAGCTACCTAGGGGGGCATATGGGACCTTTAGTCATATGGTTTTGGTCTTCCTTAACCACTTCCAATTGTCGATTCGTTACGATGTTGGCCTAGAAATTCTATCGACTTTACACCAGGACACAACCACTCATATATTGGATCATATCTAGGAGTGGAATAGATGGAAGAGGTTGATTAAGACCTCCATACCGTTGGCCTTTATTTTATAATGCTTACTCAAGTCTTTGCAGCCTCCTATCTCGAAGGATGTTTCTACATGTGGGGTTACCACTGAGGAAGAAGCAATCTTCAAAGCCCAACAATTAGATCTTATATACACTTAGTCTGGGATGTTATACCACATTATTTAGAACGCACCACGGTCAACCTATGACCCTAGAAAAAATACTGAACCTCATTTTGATGGCATTGTAGGGTCCACCAATGTAAAATCCAAAGACTCGGTGACAAGCCATTTGAAAGAGTTGTCTCTAAACCAATCTACATGAGGGCCAACTTCATTTGTGCCTTCCAATCCCACTCAATCGGTGGATTTACATTCCATGCAATCATTGACCGACCCAAATGGTAACCAGTAACCGAGAGGGAATAAGAAGAAAGGACGTAATAATAATCGTAAGGGTGGGAAAACTAATAATAAACCCAAGGACAATGGTAATAATGAGAAGACGAATAATAATGTTGGAGAGGGCAAGAAAAAAATATGTAAGGTGAAATTTACCTGTAAGATTTGTACAAATGATCACCTTACTCATTTATGCCCCAAAATTGCTGAAGATGCGAGGCTATTATCTTTACCGCTCGTCATGATGATCAATCCTTTCCCACATAACCATCACATGACCTCGAGCTCCTCAAACACCAGAAATGTGGCCAGTGGGAGTCAAAACCCGTCGTTGCAAGATGACGACCATTTGTGTATCAATATGGTCGATGCTAAAGTTCATGTAGCCACTCAATATCGTGATTATAGTTCTTCACGGGCTATACCTGGTCTAGAATCTCCTCCTCCCTCTCTGGAGATGACTTTACAAATCGAAAAACTAGAGCCACCGCCTCGTATTCCAAAAGGAGTACTCAAGCGCTCTACCCACAATCCAAATTCTAGAGCCGCCTAGAACTACTCTATTGTTGAGGACTTGGGTCAAACCCCTTGTGCGATGTCAACTCTAGAGGTACTCTAGATGTGTCCTTCATAAAGAAATTCCTTTCTATCTGCGTTAGGAGCTCTAGAACCTAGTGGCTCGAAAGTTATGAAGTTTGATGTCACAGATGTGAAGCCTCACTTTCCTTACCATGTGGCATTTCAAATCCACGTGGGGTAGTCAAAGTATACAATCAAATGTGCGGATGTTGATGAAGGAGTTGCTACATGTGTGATGTCCCTGATATTTTGGAAAGCTCTCGGTTCTCCAACTCTTTCTAAATCATCGAACATGTTGACTACTTTTGACGGTCATTCCTTCCGCCCTCATGGTATTCTTCCTTCCTTTCCGGTCCAGTTAGGTGGGAAGATGGTAGAGCTGGAGGTTGAGGTAGTTGATGCACCTCTTAATTATAACTTGTTACTAGGATGCAATTGGACCTATGCTATGATTGTCATTGTGTCGTCTGTCTTCTATACTCTTTGTTTTCCTCGTGATGGGAAGATCGTGACGATAGACCAATTATCCTTTGCATATGCTAGTCCCAATGCATCTGTTGGACCATCGATAGTCATGATCGACAATTATTATCCGACAACTGAGAATATTGGTGTCGAAATGTATTCTTCCCTTATGGGCACTTTTGACTTCATGGCACCAATTCACCACGTTTACTCCATTTCCAGTAAGCTCGTTTCGTCAGAGAGGTCCATTCCTTTCCGGACTTCCTATTTTAGTGATCCTTGGACCCTACCTTCCTCGAATTTGTCTTGTGAAGGTCAGTCACATGTTGGAATGGCCATGCTACTATCAACAACAGAGATTGTGGATCAAGTTGTTCTTGACTCTTCCGTCGATCCCGATCTTGTTACCTCATTGATGGATGAGGAGGATCATGTTCTTAAGCTCGTGTAGGCCATTTCATTATCTTGTTCACATGACTTCCTCAATATGAATTTTCCCTCAGATGAAGCTATCATCGAATCCATGAATGGTTCCGAAAAACCCTGGGATGATATGCATCATCACTCTTACTTTATCCTAGAGCTTGAAAGAATCGAACAAGATGATTTTAGATATACTTTGAGTGAGATAGTTGGTCATGTTGTATTTCTACTTGATACACATGACATTTATGTTGAAGGAAATATGGCGAGTATTTATCCTACCATCACGATCGATAGCTCTCGTACCCCTGGAAAGATTGAAAATGTACATATCGGTGTGGATTGTTCGCCAGAATAAATCCTTATCTACATCGAACTCTTCAAGGAATTCCGATATATTTTTTCTTGGTCATATGAAGAGATGTCAGGGATCGACCCTCGTATTGTTGAACATGAGATTAGAACTTCGGATGCTAAACCTGTTCGAAAACATATTAGAGTTGTCAATCTATGAAAGGCCCCTGCTATTAAGGCAGAGGTGGAGAAGCTACTTAATGTTGGCTTCATCTACCCAATTCCCTTGACTGAATGGGTATCCAATCCCATTCTGGTGAATAAGAAGCAATGAACTATTCGTGTATGCATGGAATTTCGCGACCTGAACAAGGCATGTCCTAAAGATAACTTCCCGACACGTTTCATCGATCAGATTATCGACAAGTGTGCGGGAAGCAAATTGTTTTCTTTTATGGATGAATTTTTAGGGTATAACCAAATTCAAATTAAACCTGAGGATCAACACAAGATGACATTTATTTGTCCTTGGAGTACTTTCACATACCGTAAAATGCCTTTCAAACTTAAAAATGTTGGAGCAACCTTCCAATGTATTATGACCCTCACATTCCATGATCTTAAGCATATAGTTGAAGCTTACCTTGATGATCTTGCTTCTCACTCTCATAAGAGAGAGGATCACTCTATGCACCTTCGACTTGTTTTTGAAATATGTTGTTACTATAGAATTCAATTGAACCCTCATAAGTGCATATTTTGCGTTAGGTATGGTCATCTTTTGGGATTTCTAGTTTCTGAGACCGGGATCATGGTAGATATGCCAAAGTTTGAGGCAATACTTTGATTTCCTCCCCTACACACTATTAGAGAAATTCAAGGTTTACAGGGGAAATATAAGTTCTTACGTCGGTTTATAGTAAACTATGCCAATATCACTAAGGGTTTCATGCATCTTTTGAAAAAGGATTCCTTTGATGCTTTGAAGAAAGCCTTGGCATCGACGCCTCTGTTGAAGTCTCCTGACTACAGTAGGGATTACTTGCTTGATATCATCACATCCAAGGAGATGATTGGTATGTCTTTGGTTCAGGAGGATGATGAGCTCCACGAGCACATCATCTACTATCTTAGTTGAAAATTAGCTGGTCCTTAGCTTAATTATTCTCACGTTGAAAAGATATCTTTGGTTGTCGTTCAAGAAGTCCAGCGTTTACGCCATTATATATTGATTTTCAAGACTACTGCGGTTGTCTATGTCAATCCATTTCAATACTTCCTTACTAGGCATATCATAGGCGGTAAATATAATAAATGGATTGTCATTTTACAAGAATTTGATCTCAATTTCGCTTCTGCGAAATCCAAGAAATCACTAGTCTTCGCAGAGTTAATATCCGAATTTTCACGATTAGATGAGGATGTTATCCATGTTGATTGATTTGCAGAAGAACACATTTTTCTTGTCTCGTCATCCGACCACTGGTATGCAGATATTGTTCTCTATCTTCAAACTTTGAAGTTCCCTCAACATCTCTCGCGAGATGACCAACGACGTGTACGATACCAAGATAAGAATTATACTATCGTCAGTGACATTTTGTATCGTCGAGGAATAGACAATATCTTGTTTTGTTTTTTAACTCACGGGGAAGTCGAGATAGTCCTAAACGATTGCCACAGTGGGGCTTGTGGTGGTCATCTATCCTGGCTTGCAACAACCCAAAAATTTTTGCGAGCTGATTATTTTTGGCCATATATCTTTAGGTATTGTATTAAAGCAGTTAATAAGTGTCACCCCTACCAGGTGTTCACTCAGAAAATGTGCTCGCATATGGCCCCTCTTCACCCAATCACTACCATTGGTCCCTTCACCAAGTGGGGGTTTTACTTTGAATATTGCAACCCAACTTCGGCTAGGGGGAATCAAAACATTATTGTGGTCGTCAACTACTTTACTAACTGGGATGAGGCCATGCCTACAGTTAAATATTACGGGAAGACTGTCACCTTCTTCATATTCAATCAAATTATCGCACGATTAGGTATCCCGAATGATATTTCCACTGATCATGGCAGTCACTTTCAGATCAAAATGATGGAAGAGATAACATCTAAGATGGGGTTTAAGCATGGTCATTCTTCCCCTTATTACCCCTAGGAAAATGGACAGGTATAAACAGTCAACAAGTCTCTCAAGACCATTTTTCAAAAAATTGTCAACTAGAGTAAGTATGACTGGCACATTATGTTATATCCTGCACTCTAGGCATACCGAACCTCAGTTAATACTGCAATCATATTTTCCCCTTTCTAGTTAGTACACGGTGTGGAGTTGATTTTACCTATTGAATGTGAAATCCCTTCTCTTAAGTTCGTAGTCATGCTCCTACCTAACACTTCTGATATCGAGCGATGCCTTGTATAGCTAGAGAGTCTTGATGAGAAACATTGAGATACCTCTATGACTATCGAGACAAATAAAATAAGTATCAAGGTCCAGTAATATAAGTATTTTTGTCCTCAGTTGTATGTTGAGGGTGACTTGGTCCTCTTATATGATCAATCCAAAGAACCGCTTGGGGTAGGCAAGTTTAAACCCATGTGGCATAGTACCTATATCGTGACGTGCCTTAGAAAAAGGAGCCTATGAGTTAGAATATTATGAAGGGAATATGTTAGCCAAGCCTAGGAATGGGCTCTACTTGAAAATATATTACGCTTGAGCCCCAATATTGGGTGGAACTCTTTGTATACTGATGTAATTTACTGTATATATATTTTCCCTCTATTTTTCGTCTTCAGCTTGCTTATCGAGTTTTCCCTTGGTTGGCAGATGTCAACGGAGTCTTTGGTCTACTTAGGATTTGTAGACATAACCAATCGTCATACATGGAGATTGGCTTCCGCTGCTTGGGTGGTTTACTCACTCAAGGGTCTACTGGTGTCTTTAGGTGGCGTATGCCTAGGGCCATCCATGAATAATGTGGCCGAATATAGCGTCGTTATAGAACTTTTGCGCGATGCTATCTCACATGGTATTCACTCTTTAGAGGTTCACCTGGATTCCCATGTAGTAGTATGTCAGTTGAACGACAGTTACCGCGTGCGTGATTCTAATTTACTCTGATGATTCCTATAGGTACATATTTTAGAACAATAGTTTGATTTTATTACTTATTATCACATACCTAGGCGTTCTAATCATGTATTTGATGCTTATGCTAATTTCTTTTTAGTTTGGAATTTGTTGTTGATACTGAGAGGGGGGTGAATAAGTATCAAATACAATTTAAAAACCTTTTTAAACTTATACTTAAACCATTCAATTATATCCAATGAGCAATGAACAATAGTATAAGAGTTACACCAATACACCACAATACACCATGCACAATATATGAGAAATAATCAATAGTTTTTGTTCAAGGGAAGTAATGACTTCCAAAGGTAGCTACAACTTCCAAATGTAAAGGGAGGGATAAAAATCCAAGAGGAAGATACAATCCTCCAATATCAAGAGAGATTTAAACTCACCATCCTTGCCCCTTCCTTCCACCCAAGAATATATGAGAGATAATAAAACATTACATTAAATCATCACCATCAACCAATCATCACATAGAACCTGATAATGCTTCCTGAGACTTCTTCAATTTATGCAATTATTCAATTCTTGGAGTACTATGATCCTATAGATAATATTACTCAATGTATTCTCTGAAACTCCTCCAATTTTCACTCCTTGAATCCTCCCAAAAAAGAGGTTATAGAAAGAATGGTAGACTTTATTCAATTCTGGTCTATTTAGAAGACCCAACTTGTACAGCATGCCCCACGCTCAATATTTAACATCTGATTTTGAAACTCTCATACAAGAAACTAAAGTACGTACTATTTCCAATGGAAGTGGTCCCACTTCATTTGGATTCTGTATGAATAATTTATGATTGTTTTACCCAGAACACTTGTTTATTGACTAGCTTCAGGACTGGTCACAAACCCTATCTTCCACAGAGTGTATCTCCATAATTATAGCGAATCAAGAGATGACATTTTTACCATAGGTACCTTGATATGTCTTCTCAATACCATAGTGATTTCATCATCTGAATCATTCTAGAAAACAATTTATAGAAAAAATGGTAAGATGACCTGAAAATAACATACCTTAGAACACATCACCAAAAGACTTCATCCTCCCTTGAAACCCGGCCTTCTTTACTTCTTATTTCCTATGAAATTCGATTTGTATCAAATGAATGTATAATGATGTTTATTTTTACCATTTATGTCACTTCCTTTTAACATTAGAGCTGACCTGACACTTTTTTATTTTGTAATTATTTTTTTTAATTATCTTCAGGGCCTACATGTACTTCCTTCTTCAATTCACTTTGTCATCTTCAAAAATTCATTTCTCCTCAACCATGAGGATCCACGTGACGTGTCACATACCACTAGAAACAACATCATGTATACTATCCATTCA
>ML829470.1:16429-27884 GCA_009831015.1 Picea engelmannii | reverse complement strand
AAGAAAACCCTCTCATCAATGTACACATTGTAATATAAGTAATTAGTAAAAGGATTATCAACAAGAAACATAGGGACCCATAAAAAGTAATAAAAACAAGACCTAGTCAGAGGATAGGGGGTCTCATCACAAGCCAACCTATTAGGTCCATGGGAATCTAGTGGTATGGAACTACTAGCAGTTGGTTACCATGATAGGGTAGTGGCTCTTGGTGGCATATCCTAGAGAAAGGGGGTCTCATCATGAGCCAACCTTCTCATTTCTGTGAAAGTGATTGTGGGTAACATTGCCACCACTAGTCACCACTCCAGGGAAGTGTCCCCTGATTAGTTTCTTGAAATAAATAAATAAATAATAAAGACAAAAGGCATGAATGGGCTTGGAAACATTTGCATCCAGGATAGGTGCAGCTCACCCTCTACAGAGGCACCCACAGGTAATCTATGCATTTCCCTGCTATCATTGCACCCCTTGTCCATAAATCCCTTATCCACATCATCAACTAACATGAATTGGATTTGATTTCTCCCGAAAACATCCCACATCCAGTGAACACTAGCCCAATAGGACACCCTATCACTTCCTCCAATCTTGGCTTGCAGATTTTTTATAATGTCTTTGAGAATTTGAATGAGTAAACAAGGTTTTATTCACATGTTTAAATAAAATTGATGATTCGATGTGATTGGCATTGCTATGATCCCTATGACTTATGAGCCCATGGAGGGCGTATCTGTTGATGTGCAGGATCATACCCGATGGACAGGTACCATATTGGACATGTACACACGGGGAGATGATTAGTTCAAACCTCCATGGGGATGATATCCCACCAGATGGATGTTGAGACCCTAGCAGGGGGCAGAGGCAGGTCAGAGGATTTGCACTGGTGAAGAGGAGGATGTTCCACCAAAGGCAACTGAGCATATATCTACCCAAGGTGGTTGTTCCTTTTCCAGCAGGATGTTGGCCTTGGAAGGCCATGACGTCACCCAGGACGTTCATGACATCATCCAACATTTGTGGAGGTTTTGTGAGCTAGTTGTGGCACATGTGGCTTGTTCCGGAGGCCCAAGGAGGCCTAACGTTTTGCTCTAGGAGGCCAACGTTTCCCTAGAAAGGGATAATGTCACCCTAAAAGGGAACGATGTCCTCATTTTGCTTGATTTAGGGTTTTGATTATGACATTTAATGTAAACACAATATTATTATGTATTTTGGCCATGTCAACCTTTTGGTCACCTAAAATTAAATTAAGGTCATTGGTATGGTATAAATTGAGGGTTTTAACTCTCATTTTCTGATCATCTTTTACTCACACTTGTGTGAGGTCTGAAATTTGTGCCCTCTTTAGGGTTTTGGCTGAAATTACTAGTGCGCACTTGTTGAAGGAGACTTTTCTTGGCTATTTTTGGCATTTTCTTGGTGGAAGGTTTACAACTAGGGTTTGGCATTGATGATACTTGGTGAATGTAAGTGAAATTATGCAATCCTTCCCTTACTTGAATGGTTATTGTACTTTTACTTGCATTTTGTTAATGAAATTTGTTGGAATAAACCCTAGGAAATAATCACATGTTGGTGTCCTTATTTTAACTCCCTACTAGGTTATGCCAAGGAACTTTTTTTATTTGCTAAAGATATTGCTAGGGCCTTACCATTCCAACACCCTACCATTACTCTTCATGCTAGCCAATTTTATTTTGTCATTGAGCTAAGGAAGGAGGAAAACACACTAAGGTATAGGGTCACTACACCTTAGTGAGTCATTTTTCCCTAGGGTTGATGGTTGAATCCTTGTCTTAACAACACTTCACCAATAATATTCCTCTTTTCTTTGGCCCTGCTATCATCTTATTGTCCCTTCAACGTTTGTATCTAGTTTGAATCCATTTTCCCTATAAACTCACTAATCTGAGACCTTCTATGCTTGAGTGCCTTGATCACAAATATCCAATACTTTGAACAACTATTAACACCTTCTAACCCTAGCTTAGACTAACCTACTAACCCTATTGTTGTTGTCATTTACTTGTGTTATAATCATATCCATGTATCATTTTATACATATTTAAAGCAATTGAAAGATTGGCTAAAGCGTAGTAGTAATTGCTTCCAATGAGTGTTGGTATTTGACATTGATGATAAATCATTATTTCTCATAGTGAAGCTTCTTTAGAATTTATTGTGAAGTGACACATTGTGATTATTTCTATTGTACATCATTGATTGCTTCATCAATATTATCAGTGAACTGCTTTATATAAGAAATTCCTTGATTATATGAAGTACTAACCAACAAGTGATCTTGCACATATATAGTTTTCTTATTTCTTTGTTCCAGGCAGGTACACTTCTGGTTGTTATTATATTTATTGGTTGTTTAGCCAGACTTTTTGATCGGTGATGAGTTGTGAGGGGGGAAATTTTACTTAGCCATAATCCTTTTCCTTCTCAAAACCCTAGGTCATCAGGGACATCTCTCCTAGGCCTACCACCCTAAACAGAAAGAGTTATCCTATCAAGTTGGCAGTGGTAGGATAGTCTCTAGTTTCACCAGTTTTCCATTATTTCACCTTTCCTTTACTTCCAATTACAAGTTGTGCGATAATAGTAACAAACTATGACGTTTGCGAGATTCTGAAAGAGTCGCACCCAAGCTCTGGGCACACCAACCACCTGTCCCTCTATGGATTTCGGCATATCCTCTACCTGAACCATTAGAATCCTATGAGTCAAATGAGACAGGTTTCCCTACATGTTTTGAAGGACTCTCTCAGCTTCTCCTCCCACCGCCTCATCTCCCCGGTGCCTCCAACGATGTCGGGGAAGCTCGTTCAGTCGTCGCGGACCCACGTCTGTGTCACCCAAGTGTCTAGTTAGTACTTAAGCATCATTTAAAAATATTTTTGTTTCCCTATACAAAAATACAAAAAAATGAAATATTTAAAAACATTTGACATACCCGTGTCCCCGTAGGTGGTCCTTGGTGGGAGTGGCATGTCAAGTTCCCCTCTAAAGTTGATCCCTACATAGGGGTATTCATCCAAAGAAATGATTTTTCTCCTCCACCAGTAGAAGAAATCCCCATTGTAGGGTGTGGGCACCATACCTCCCCCTTGCCATCTCATTACCTTAGTCCACCATGCCATGGCTGGATCGCGAGGTCCTCTTGGAAGAATCTCGACTCTAGGTCCCAAACCTAGAACCCACTTGAAGAAAAAGCTACATAAGATAATGGAAAACTCGAATTTCCTCTTTCTACCCTATTTGCACTCTGTCAACTGGCTCTTCATATTAGCTAGTATTGAAGTACAACAATAATATACTGTGGGTCTCAAGCACTCTACATCATAGAATATGAGTGGCCTCAATTCCTGGTGCAACAAAGTTGATCATGTGATCCTGGCCAACACGAGGACAACAATCTTGAGGCTGAGATTGTTTATCACTCGGATGGGGAGTTGACTCCCGACCTTCAGGGTCCTTGCTACACAGTGAGTGTCTATGTACTCCTCTATCTTCATTCCGCTCCTAGCTCCCTGATATCTGAGGTTTACCACCTCACCCTGACGCGATAACCTAATCAAAAATTATATATCCTCCACTTCAATCCTCAATGGTTGCCCATCGAGGTTGAAGCTTTCATTGTCAGAGTCCCAGTAATCCACGGGAATCTCAAGCAACCTCACCTAGGCCCTCATCCCTTTGAGTGACCAAAATTTATATAAGCCACATATTTTCAAGGCCATTTGGGCCCTCGGATCTATATCCACAACACCTACCTCCTCATGCTCCCGTTCCCTCCATCTTAGCACCATCCTCACAGATAAAAGTCAAATTTTGAGTTAGCAACCATAGAAATCATTGATTACGGACTTGTACGTGAGTTTCTTCATTTACAGTCACATATAGGGCTGAGTATACACACCTTTTATTTTTCACAGTTGTGTATAACCTTACATATACGCGACCCAATAAATGGTAGCCTGCATACACCGAGTTACCCGATTTGCGCTTTAATTTACTCAAAATTTGAAACCTAATTTAAAAATTTAATCCACTATAAAGGAAGAGGAGGGGAAGAGGAATTGTTTGGTCCAGACGGTTTTTGTTTTTGTCACCTGATGCTCCTGATTTGGTCCAATTTTCACTATTTGGTTAAAAAGTCAAAATGACATAATAATTTTTGGTTTTGTTACTATTTATAGTAGGTTTTACCCACTTTCTATAGTTTTGAGTCATTTTTTCACCTAATGGACTAATACATCAGTGGATTGAGTCAGTTTTTGTAGTTTGCACTAGGGATTCTTGTGGATTTTTAACGTTATGTTGATTGTTCGTAACCACAGGCAGGTATTTTCACTACCCAACATATAGGATAGGTATCCATTCCATCATGGATTTTTTGCATTGTCCTATAATCGTCACTTTTATGCCTTATGTACGAACCCATTTTTTGCTACACAAAACCCTCCATCTGTTATAAGACGTGTCGTCATCAAGTGGTAGAGACTTATCAAACATGGGTTCCCTAGTTAGATCGTCTGCTTCATTTGGTGCCCATGCATAGATTTTTTCCATAGGACTGGGAGTCCCTTATAGTTAATACATTACTTTATGTTGAGCCTCATCTCTCACTCATAAACATGTTGCCTTATACCTAGAGGACTCCCAGCCGAGTTTAATTTAAGCTCTTTTCCAACTCGTCTTCAAAAAGAGAAAAGATTTATAAGTGAACCTGTCTCTTCCACACTCGTAAATTGGATTTGAAAGGATGTCTATTTGGCACAAGTTTATCCCTTTCTCACACCAAGTGTACTAAATTTCATGAAAAAGGACATTTTTTGGCATTAAGTTGTGATTGCATCTCATGCCCTTGCTTGCAATATTGAGCCTATAGTTGGTTCTCACTTTGCGTTATAAATATTTTTCCTTAGCAATTTTGCATCCTCAACCAAGAAGAGCCTCATTTATATCCTTCACAATTTGACACCCTATACCCAAGAGGGAACATTCCCCCGAGTGTCCATCTCCCGCATGCATCTCCTTGCATTGAGCATAGGGATGTTCCACTGTTGGAACTAGTTTTGTTTACTTGTGACACTTTTTTCCTCCTCTGTATCATAGAATTTGATGGGTGTTCTATATGCACTAAAAACATTGTAAAAACCCTTAATTAAATTGTCAACCCGGGGTAAGTAAACTTAGATTTGTAGCAAAATATATGCCAAAGGTAGAAGGCTGGTAGAGTCTAACTAAGGAAGGTAGCTATCTGAGGCTAATCTACTCAAGAAAAACTATCTAATGAGCAAACCCTACTAAGGAAAATGAAACTAGGTAACGTAAGTACTTTTGGGTCAAGGGTAGATGGATAGTTTCTAAGAAAGAAAACGAAAACTCTGTGTAAAGCAAACTAGTTTAACAATAAGCAAAAGAAAAATACTAAGCATAGTAAGCAAATGACAAAAGCAAAATTCTTTAACTTTCCAACCTACATTCAATGAGCAACTACCCTATGAAAGAAAATAAATAAGCAAGTAAGCAAAATCACCTATCTAACCTATTAAAGAAAATAGACAAGTAAGCAAAGACACCTAAAACCTACTAAAGAAAAATACAAGTAAGCAAAGGCAACTAACTAACCTACGAAAGCAAAAGACAAGTAAGCAAAGGCAACTAACTACTACAAGAAAAACTTCTCATTGAACAACTATCTAGCCTAAGAGGCAAGTGGACTAAATGCCTAAGGAAAAACTATTTCTCTTGCATGAAAGGAAATTTAAATGATCAATGCAATGCATGAAAGGAAATCTAGTATATTATGAGCAAGAAAGACTAACAACTAATTCTTGAGCAAAATATTAGCTAATCTATCAAAGCAAAGTCTATCTATCCTACAACAACAAATAAGACTATTTCCTAAGCTATGAAAGTAAGAAACTATATCTATGAAAGAAAGAAAATTGTTCTTTTAACTTATGACAATTCAAATATAATGTTGGTGGTTGTGTGAATGCCTTCGGTGGTGACGGATGATATCTCGATGACACTTGACAAAAAAGGACAATTCCAATGGTATAAGCTCAACACTAATCTCGATGGCAAAATGAAAGGTGTGGAGTAAACAATCCAATGAAAACTTAGCCATGATAAAAGTAATGTTAAATACCCTGCATATTCCTGTATAAACCATCAACAACATAACACGATTATCATTATTTAACTAAGAAATTTAATTGCATTTTAATCTATGAAAGGAAATCATGTAAAAGGAAACTATGCTATGTCTACTCTAATCATTCAAACTACAATAAAGAAATGACTAAAAATAGAAATTAAAAACTGATATTAAAAAGTAAATTAACAATCTATATTAACCAACAACTAATTAAACGAAATCTATATAAAATTGAAGTAAGCAAGATGTAACTAAAAAATGGAATTAAATCTATCCATCCATCAATCCTTGTCAAAGAAAACCCAAATTAAAATTATGTTCTGTTCTAATTAACAATATGTTCTAAACTTGAATGTAAAATTATAAAAGAAAACATCATTTAACATCTACTTTGCACACGGGGTTAGTATAAAGAGAGAGGGAGAGAGAGAGACTTTCTAATTGCACACAAGGTTAATATAGAGACTTGCAAGCATGTTCCTAATCTAAAATCAATGCATGCTAATATGTATCAACATCTAACCTGCAAAAGAGAAGCAAAACAATTAACTACAACAAACTAGTTAACACAATAAAACAATACATGTACAGAAAATAAAAGAGAGCAATTAAATTAATAAATGCATAAAAAACATGAAGATAGTTACCAGACTGCTGGTGGTCCCCCCAGCAAGTCTTGGTCACTCCCTAAAAGCACACCATGAACTCAACAGGCCAAATTCACCATAAAAATCCAAAAACGCAGTTATGGCATAATTTTGGCAATGTAAAAACTCAAAAACGGAGAAAAATGAGTTTGTCTCCAATACAATGGTTCTTCTACTTGCTTAACAATATTATGAATATCCTATCAGTATTTATAATCTTACAACCCAAGTGGTCGACCACGGGAGGGTCGAACCACTTCTAATTTCGGCAAAATACAATAAATGATGCCCTAACTGACAAAACAGAGCAAGCCAATAATTGCCTTCTTTGGACAACTGAAACTGAGTTGTCTGGAGCTTAGTATTTGGAGGGGGTGATCAAGAAGAAAACCCATGTGCCCAATTTGCCCATCATTGTATGCCAATACCTTAACCGCCAACTCACCCTGCAATTTTGTGCAATACTGAGTGTTGGAATGAGTGTCAGATCGGGTATCGAAACGAGTGCTGGAACGAGTGCCAGATCAAGTGCCGGAACTAGAAACATGGTGTGTTTTTTCCTATAACATCAAAAAAACACGAATTAACTCTTGGAAATCATAGAACATGATGAATTATACATGATACAGTCATTAAACATGAATTATTCGTACCTTATGTCGATCATACCGTTTTATCATCAAATTCTTCAAAAAGATCCTTTAAAAGATGAAAAACTCATATATACATGTGGAGAAAATGTATAATAACCGTCATGAAAATGATCATATCTCAGGCCCAATAGAATTCATTTGTCTATGAAAAAACAAAAAAAGACGGGAGGGAAGGGAGTATTATCTTATATTGGCAGCAGTCGTGTTGCCTTTGAACAGAGCACAAAGTTATTGAGTCCATTTGTCATCATAATTTTGGGTTTAGCATGGCCTTAGGAAGATGAGCTCGTTACAAAGTCTTCTCTACCGACTGGTTACTCTTCTAGTCCCTATGGATATTTTCATTGATGCCTCCTTCATCTCATGGTTTCATCATTAATTCTATGTTGTCGGAGTCTTCCATATGTCTCATGCTCTTGTTCAAAGGAAGTCTATCAACCTGTGTCGACCATTTCTCATAACTCTTGACTTTTCATGTCGTACATACCCTCAGTTTGTCTCAGAGTCACATGATATTGTATTCCTACCACACACCCTAGCCCTACTTTCATTATTGGTAGGTAACCTTGAACCCAACAGTCGACATTTCATCATTGGTCGTTGACTGGATGGTTTCCCTTGTGTTTGATGACAAGACATCTATTCACACACTGGGATTCGTGCAATGTCTTGGATGCCAATAGCCTTATTGGTGGTTTCCTCACCTTTGTCAGTATTTTTCCTCATTGGTTGTTATTCAGAGAGTCTTTTTAATGCACCGCTTGCACTTGGCACATGCAAAATACTCACAAGGTCGTTGGTTCGTGAACATGGTCTTCGTCTGATTTCCTCCAAAATCATGAATCTCCTGCTTTGTACCTCATATTGAATGATGAGAGATGCCTTAATGCTCTCCTTTCAATGGGTCTCCTTCCATTGAATTCATCTCATCTATTCTGGAAGTGAGACCTAGAGTCTTATGAGTACCTTGAAGCTTGCAATCATTAGTGGCAGGTTCTCTCGCCATCAACAATTGGGATTACATCAATGTATCATGATCAATGGATTCTTCATGTGTTCAACCCTAACTCCTTTATTCACACTTGTAAGAATGTACTCGGTGCCTTGATACCTAATTTCATTATCGGTAGGTTGTCGCACATCTGTTAATTATATACATCAATAAACGATAATCAAACGATGTCATTGTGTTAAACCTCAACTCCTTTATTCACTTGATATATACTTGCACCTTTGGCAGATTATGTAGAAGACTTGAAGACATCAGTATGTGGATGAAGCTTTCCTGAGTTGTTGCTTACTTTTCATTGGATCGGTACCTATATGACTTCAGTCATCATGGGAGATCAGATTGTACTCCATTGTATAGATATATCTTCAAATTGATTTTGAGATCGGTTCTACTGGTCCTTGTTCGTGACTGTGACAACCTTTGGCATGTAACCGCATTTGTATTTGACTATGCATGGCCACAGACAATTGTTTGGTATATTTTCGCATGGATTTGTAGTTTAATTATATTGGCAACCATGTATGCAAAGTCAATGCAGGATGTAATGAGCAACTAGTCCTTCCAGTTGGTTCCCCATCACTCCACTTCTAGGTTTTTATAATGTATTTCAGCCATCACAGATACTCCTCTGACCTCACACATTAGGGGGCATATGTTATAGCAAGATTTTCCTCACCCTATGCAATCTTACATAGAGTTCCTTTTTCCATTTCCCTATGCAAACTTTTCATCCCTTTTTGAAAATCCCAGAGATAAAAAATATATGTTTTCCACTTGTACACACCTTGCCTACTATACAACATGCGTATATGTAGGTTGCACCACTACAGCCCGCGTACATCAGGATTTGTTCCCAAAAATGAAAAATGGTGTCGAGTTTCCATGTCACGATAGGAGATCTATGATCCTTGGCCTTCCATATACTGGAAACGTTCTGACTCAACCCTTCAATTCCACGTGAAGGTTATAAATGGACCAATTCCAAGCTATGGAAAAGAGGAGAAAAAATTAAACTTTGAGATCAAAGTTACTCTGGAGAAATTATTTACTCCATATTGAGTTTGCATCCCTTTTTCCTTTAAGTTTGAACACGATGTTCATCCCCCAAGCTCTTCCCTTATTGATTGAGAACTTCATTTTCTCTCTTCTATGATCTTTCCTTTGGTGGAGGATTGAAGTGGTGGAGGCCCAACTGAAGGAACTCAGTTTCTCAGTTCTGAACCATGCTGACACGGAAGTCTATAACATTTTCACTTATGCTGATCATATATTAATAGAAATACTCTTTTCCTGTCCAATTGATATCTTGAAAATATTTGAATTATTATTCCATGGGAGCATTTGTCATGTTTATTAATGGATTATGCTAGTAAATTTTCCAACATCATTTATTATCACCATATGATTGCTTTTCTTGGATGTTGAGGACCAGTTGTAGGTGTATTGCTTTGGTTCAAGTGCTCAATGGTGGAATTCATTGAATGTCTGGATGAGGTAGGTCTTTTATCTTGTCCTGCTAGCATATTCGTTTATAAAGCATACTTGAGAATAGAGTTGATTCCTGCAGTCATTTCCATCTGTTGTGGTTTAACCCTAGACATAGAGAGATTTTCCCCATAACATATAGGGAGTAATACAACCACACTATTGCTAAAGGACGTGGTTTATTCTATGTTGTCATAATAAATGAGAAGAAAGAACATGGAAGGATCGACCAAAGATTATTTAGTGTTGAGAGTTCGATCAATCAAAATAGATAAAGGCACATTCTATGGTAGAAAGTCTAAGTCAAATGGTAGATATAATTCCCCAGTTCAGTTCACGAGAAGATGTTGGAAATGAGGTAAAGTTGGGCATTACAAAAAGGAATATAATTCAAGGGTGATGGAAGTCGGTATGGGATATGATGAGAAATCGACTGAGATAAAAACAACCCCGGATAAGGGAGGTGATGTGTACCTGGCATCGACTAGTATACAATCAGATCAAGGTGTTTGGTTGATCAACTGAGGAGAATCCTATCATATGACACCACATAAAGAATGGTTATGCAAGTATGAATGATATGATGGAGGTGATGTGTTCTCGAGGGAAGACTCAACAATCGAAATTGTCAGATGAGGAAGATTTCGACTGATACTGCAGGATGGGAGGAAAAGAACCCTTCCAGGTGTGCTACACATTCTAGGTTTGGCAAGAAATATGATATTTGTCAGTAAGATGAGTGATGTTGGAGTACACACTATGTTTCAGAAGGATTCATGCAATATGGTCAGAGGTGTGATGGTATTAATGAAAATAATTTGAATTGGAACCCTATACAAGTCATTAGGGAATGTCGACTCGACTAGATGCAACAACATTGTTGCTCCTAAAGTCGACTCGACTAGATGCAACAACATTGTTGCTCCTAAAATCGACTCGACTATCAGATAGTTGGTTTAGATTGATGGACATTTGGTTTGGATAGTTGGTTTTCATTGATGTCAACCATTGGAAAATGATATTGTATATTGATGTCAACCCTTAGAGATTGATGTCAACCCTTGATTATTTCTAGTATAAAATTATGGTAGCCCCAACAGTATGGTTACGGGACTCAAGTTTTTTTATGTATAATGGTATGAAGATCAATATATTTATAGATAAGACTATTCTATATGGATAGTACATGGCATGTCATTTCCAGTGATATGTGGAACGTCACATAAATCCTCATGGTTATATATTTATGGCCTTGTGAAATTGGAGAACCCTCATGCGTTATATAGAAGCCCCTAGAAGGTCAAATAAGTCAAAGTGTTCTAGAAACTGTTTCAGGATTAATCCGTAAGTGTGGACACAAACCGATCTCCCTAGATCCACCTGGATCTAGAACAAAACATGACAGAATAATACTCTTTCCCTAGATCTAGACTATTGAATGAACTAAGAGGCAAGAATCATGAACATACCTTATGAA
>ML829469.1:49733-79681 GCA_009831015.1 Picea engelmannii | reverse complement strand
GGGAGTTGGGGCCTCGCCCAAGAAGTTTCTTTCTCATTTCAACCTTGTTGAGCGAACGATCTCTTATTTCCCTCCCACTTCCTTGATTCCTTTACTCCAAAAGGAAACATTTTATTGGTTGTCCATCCCCTGGCCTTTATTTGAACACTTTTACTTTATTAATGAAATTACTAAATTTCTTCTTCGCAAATATTTTGAAAAAAAAAATGATATATGCTAGTTGAATTCAAATGGGGCTATGAAATCAACCACAATATTAAAATTCAAGTTCGTCGTTCTTATAGTTACAGTCAAGTTGACAATACAATAAGTTTATTTCTAGATATGCAATTATTAAGGTTTAATGCTAACAACTCATCCTGCAAGAAGTTTAATACTTAAAATAATATTTCAAAGCATTAAAGAATGTATCAAGAACACAATTACTCCCACAAGTTGCAATAAAAAAAAATCTTCAACAAAGCATTGGCTGATGCACCCCAGTCGCCTGAAATGACCAATAACACAATCTACAAAATCGACTCCCCTATTATTGAATCAACAAAGATGAATATTATGGGATCAAAGAGATTTTTTTTTGTGTGAGAATTGAATTTGAAAAACTTGATACTTATTCTAATTTTTTTTAAGGCCTTATCATAGTAAGAATGCAAACTTATCCTAACCCACTATTATCTACAAAAGCCAAACATCAATAGAGCCTGTAAATCAACAATACATGGTTATAACAAAAAATCAAGTTATAGTTTATATTTGCATTTGCTTACATCCTTTTTAATGATCCAAGCACAATAGAAAACGAGTAAGTGGATAAAATATTAGACTAGAAAATGATGATTTTGCAACAATGGGGCTTGTTTGAGACCAATTCCTGCTTACGAAAAGTGCCCTCTGCTTTTCTATTTTCCCACTCTCTTTAATCCCCTTCTTTTCCATCTTCTATGCTTAACCAAATTCCCCTTTCTTTTCCCCCTTTACTTTCTCTTTCTGGTTACTTGGTCGTTTTTTCGAAAATGTTTAACTGTGCGGGGTGGCGGACTCACGGGTTCACATTTCCACTCATGCTTTTATATCACAGCTTCGACTGACCGCTTCCCCATTCCATACTTAGCCACTTTTTTCGATTGCGGATTCCCGGGCAGGAGGGCCTAGATTGCACTTCCATTGTTCTGTGACCTACAAACAACACTCAGAATTCCACGATATACAAATTGACTTCCAGACTCTCACATCATCCCCTCTTCTGTGTTATACATTTTGTGTTGAGATTATGTACCTTGTGAGGTGTTCCCCGTGTGTTTTTTCTCTCTTAGACACATGTGGGATGTACTATGTAGTTTGTGTCTAATTTCACTTTGACTTAGGAGTTTTAAGTCAAAAGTGAAATTTGGTCATTTATGCCTAAAATGACTATTCACTTTGTGGGTGAATTAGAGACATAAAGTGAACTTAGGGAACTTAACCCAAAGTGGGTTATTGAGTGAGATTCTTTAAGAGAGATCTCAACCTTTGATTAGATGGGAGATGGGATGATCTCAACCATCCATATCCTAGGTTTCCTTATGGAGGTTCAAGAGGGGCGCAAAGGGAAAAAGAGAGCTAATAACTTCATTTGCTCAATTGGAGATATTGATAGGGATATTTGGCATGAGGTTTGTTGCATGAGGCGAGGATATCTTGGGCGCATGCTTTCATGGAGGGAGGCATCTAGCTTTGAGCTTGGTTTATTTACTGAGGATATTTCATTGTTGTGGAGGGCACACTTGTTGAGGAGGGAACATCAATAGTGGGGAGGTCTTACACCTGTCAGATTACAGTGGGATCAGTTGTAGAGGGAGGCCACACATCAAAGCTTCATTCCTGTGGAGGGGTTTTCCATTCTGAGCTCACAGTTTGCATCTGGAGCAGTTATGGTGGTTTTCAGAGCATTTATGGGGGACACACCTTCCTAGGGTGCACCTGGTTGATTTGGACTTGTATTCCAGCCTGGATCAAGCTGCTATTGTATCAGGTTCATTTATATTTTGTACTTTCTGTATTCCACCGTCTCTTTTTCTCATATATAGACATATATTCCAAACTGGTTTTCCTTGGGGGGGTTTTATCCAGGGTCATGTTGACCAAAAATACCTATGTACAAAATGATGTGTGTTAGTCTTTTAGATCTGCTTATTTTTAGCTGTAAAGATATCTAGGTGTGTTGTATTTATTTTAGTATGCATGTGCTAACTTCTGGTTACTAAAACTACATGCTAGGGTACCTAAAATTGCAATTACAACCGTAACAAATCAACAAGAAGTTCCTGAACTGTTGGTTTTCCTAAAACAACAGAAAAACCCTTTCATAACAGTTGAAACTTACAGCCAATCTCAAAGACAAACCCAGTTGGAAAACTGATAGGACCTGAAACATCTTCATTTTGCACTCAAAAGTTCTGAGACATACAATTTGACCGTCAGGGCCTCATGTCTCTTGGGGAACCCTTGTCACCCTATTTTGAAGCCCGTCAGATCGCTTTCCATACTTTTCCATTTCTTGGAATCTCTTTCGCGGATCGTCGGGTTGGCCACGAAATATCCAATTCCTAATCGTTGTTTTCTGTGCCCTCCACTCGCACTTCTTTCCAAGTATGCAATAACTGAGGTTTAATGGTAACAACTCATGATGGAACAACTGTAAATATTGTCATTAATGAGAAAAAGGCTCGAGGAGACAATCACACTGACTATCCCTACACAACTTGTCTAGAAACATGCATAAAATATCTTTCCAGGTAATGGGATATCTATTACAAATTTCAATATATTATCAAAAACGAGTCTGACCGACTGTTTCCCTATTCCATACTTAGCCACTTTTTTGATTGTGGGTTCCCAGAAAGGTGGGTTCAAGATTGCGCTTCCATTGTTCTACGACCTGCAAACAACACCTAGAGTTCCACGGTATACAAACTGACCGCTGGACTGCCCCATCACGCCCTCTTTTGTTTTATGTGTTTTGCACTCAAAACTTCCAAGACATACAATCTGACCGTCAGGCCCTCACCTCTCCTGAGTATCCCTTGTAACCCTATTTTGAAGCCCGACTGACCGCTTTCCATACTTAGCCATTCCTTAATTGTTCTTCCCCCTCCTTGCCACCTTCACACTTCTTTCTAAATATGTAATTAGTAAGATTTAATGCTAACAACTCATCATGTAGGAACCGTAAAGATTGTCATTAATGAGCGAAAGGATCGAGGAGATATCCCATTAATACGCATTAAACCAAGATTTGTGGAGGGTTATATTATCCCTTCCGAGTGTTCATTTCAAATATCATGGAATGTCTTTCGCGGGTCGTCGGGTTGGCGGGTTCACGATTGCAACAACTGTAGAGATTGTCAACGTTGCTAACAACTCATTATGCAACAACCATAGAGATTGTCATTAATGAGCGAAAGGCCCGAGGAGATATCCTATTCACATGCATTGGACCAAGATTTGCGGAGGGTTATATTATCCCTTCCAACTGTTCATTTCAAACATCGTCTCGAGAAAACAGACGTTCTCGTAAACTTATGGCAACAACTCGACAACAACTCTGTGGAGATACAATGAATATCTTCGGGCGTGAGGACTAGAACTTCTAGGCATCCAGGGCATACTCTTACTACTCACCCCCTTCCACCCAGAACATAGTAATTTGGACCTCTCGAATTGCTCATGCAGGCTATGTCCCTAAAGTTTTTGACTGTAAGGAGGTGGTCTCTTGGTGCGCTGAGAGATATAATTCAAGACAGAGAATTATTCCACTGCGAGACCACTCTCATCTTTCTTTTTCACCTCAGGTCTTCCGCAAGATCTTAAGATTGTCGGAGCCAACATTGACCTTCATAGGAGAAGACTGCAAGCAGTTCCTTAAAAAACATGATAACAGGTTGGACCTCTTACCCGAGTTCCTGGAAGACCCGACGACAGTTCCTAAAGATATCACAAGGTTGCAGGTTAGTTCATTTAGAAATCCATTCTGGGAAATTGCTTGGCTGTTTACAAGAATAACGGAACATGAATCCACAACAAGTATTTCCCGTATGATTCTTTATATTTTGTATTCACAGTGAAAGAACAAGCCATTTTTGATTGGGGAAAACTAATTTCCATTGAAATCTGTTCCCAATTGTCACGATTCAAAGAGGAGAAGAAATTTTATATGTCATCCTACTTGGTTTTTGCGATAGTGCATTGCTGTCCGTTTCCAAAATTGTCTGTGTCCAAGAAGGTAAACTGTGAATTCGACCCAATAACCTTATGGTACCAAGCCTTGTGGAGGCATAAGGCCTCCCATTGTTTTTATGAGGTTTTTAATGACTTTGTCTCAATTTTCAAAGATTTATTGTTAGGAAAGGATGCTCCCCGCATATTTGACCAGGCAACCAAGTTTTTGGAAAGGACGGGGACACTTGAACAAATGGAGAATTATAGTTTAATAATGTTTTTTGGCTCCAAGGAAAATCCTGCTTTCCTTCCATGTCACATTACAGACAAAATGTTTGTTACAAAAATAACAAGGAAATACAACTACTGGTTGCATTTTTTCCATGAGAAGAGAAAAAAGAAGTTCATTCCTCTTCCTTGGAAAGTCGGGGACTTTGTGTTCATGAACGTCAACAATATTGACAAATTCGTAGGCCATTTCAACAACTTGAACCTAAGATATGCTGAAAGGCTAAGAGGGTTCAACCCTAATGGGATTTTTTTAGAACATTTACTAGCAGTTGGCTTCAACTATTCTTTATCCAGACACGCTTGAACGAAAATAGAGACAATGACGACAACACTTCTTCTCCTGACGCTGGCAACCTAGAGACAGTGCAAAGCACCACTGAATTGTACAAACAATAGGGAAAAGGCCTTAGTGAGAAGAGTGTTCAATGCCCGGCTACCACTCCCAAGAGTACGACATTCTAGAGCATCTCTCCAATGAACCACCCTAGTAAGAAAGAAACCCATAATTATTCAAATGGAGGAGATAAGAACCCTCCTTGCGGTAAAATTGATAGTTCTCACAAGATTCCTGTGAGGAAGAAGAGAAAAAACGTTGTAGGGAAAGCAAAAGAGCCTGAAACTGAAAGTGAAGACATGGAACTTGAGACTGATTTGGATAATGTATTCTGCAATGTTGATCAACTTGGGGACGCAATCCACCATAACCCCCCATTGGAAATAGCTGAGGCCGATATTTTTGACAAAGATGAATCCTCTGTATTCCAGAGCATTGTTTTTGAGAGCGAATCTAAAAATTTAATTATTGAAAAGAGAGATACAAGAAATAAGAAAGAGAAATCTAGTTCAGAGATTAACCTTAGGAACATGAAACCGTCCCAAATCTCCCGATTTCACTGAGCAATCAAAGATTCTCTTGATGATTCCATTGGAGGCATTGAGGTGAAGAATGCCAGACTAAAGGACCGACTCAAGGAATTGGAGGAAGCTTTGATTTCTATCCCATTGCTTGCTAGTCCTTTAGCAATAATCGTGCCTGCCACCCCTGCAACCAAGTTAAGAGGATCCTCAAGCCTCCTCACATCGTCTAGAGGCTATGTGGAGAAGAATATCAATAAAATAATGGAGCTAATCACTCAGGTCTCAGAAACATAAAAAAGTATGGTTTCCCTGGGAACAAGGGCACATGCTTTGCATGAACATTTGCAGGCGGATTTAAAAAATGAAGAACGTTTCTATCTAGAGACGGTCCTCCCTTTTGGCATCCGTGTCACCAACATGACATACATGAGAAGAAGACAAGAATATATCCCCTCCCCTCCCCAAACTAGATCAAACAAAATGCATGCTGGAAAGAGAAAGTTAAGAACCTACATCTCATTGTCCAATCATGTGAACAAGCCATATCGAAGAAAGAAGAATTATTAAAAAAGATGACCGAAATAGATTTAGCCGAAAGTACCAACGAGGTCCAAGACCCCAACTTAATCGTCAACTCATTTTCCTTAACCAAGCAAGCCTTCAATGAACAAGTTGATATTTTTAAGGGGTTGTCTTTAGAATTTTTTTACGACATCCTTGAATATGGTGAAGATGATGTGGACAACTGGTTAGTAGACAATTCAATACAAAATGATGATATTGATAAGGCTCTGCGTAATCTTTCTATCGATATTAAGGGAATTAGAAAACGAGCTTTTCAACATAAAAATCCAGGATGAGATCAACGTGGCCCCTATGAGAAGCTACATTGAAGAATGGATCCAAAGGGAAATCAACAAGCTCACCGACAAAGGGAAACAAGCGGTTGGCACAATTCTAGTAGCCGTCGACGAGAGAAATAAAAATAATCAATAAGAAAATAACAAAGGGGGAGATAGATACCATCATAGTAAGTCTATACTGAACACATCCTGCTTTCTTTATCAATCCATTTATTCCACCTCTTTAAATAGAAATGTCTAACAAAAGACTAATAACTTCCAATTTCTTCTTTTCAAGTCTTGCTTTCTACCATCACCCACTTCTTCTTTCTACAGTCCTATTTTTTGTACTTATTTATTTTATGGTCCTCGGGAGCCCCAATCCCAGTCTATATGAAAAACGCATTTAAATTTATAGGAATATGTAACATAAATTATTATTTTTTGATAAATTTCAAAGAAAACTACTTCGGGACCAATCTCGACAGTGCCTTGTAACCCTATTTTTGGAATGAAAAATTAGTTCTCTTTATGCATCTCAGTCATCTTCTTTTATTTTTATGTGCTCAGAAATTTTTATCTTCAACTATGCTAGATGTCAGGAAATTGTTTTTATTTAATTTGAATGTTTAATGTGTGATTCATGGTCCTATTTTCCAGGAACCTTTATCTAGAAAAAAAATAAATTCATTTTCTATTGTTTTGTATTGCTTTAAGTCATTACGAAGGAAATTCTCTAAGTCCCACATCTATAAAAACGCAGTAGGATTGACATCCTCGTTAGGTTTCCGTTTTGGTCCTAATAGATTCAAGGGCCAACAGACTTGTAAATACATCTGCAAGAATATTCGCATAAATATAAACCTATGAATATTTTTATCATTGTCAAAAAAACAATCAACTGGATAGAGATGTTGCAAATATACCAGTTGGTACTATACAAATATGCCCTCTTCCTGGAGAGAAATTGCAGATCAACCTTTGTAAATATATAGAAAAAACTAGCAAACACAAAGGTCACACAAGAAGATCAAAGAATCTTCGACACTGGACACATTTAAAAAAAAAATTATATTTGTTTCTTTTCCACCACATATAACTTTATTTATCCTAATACATATAGAGACACACAAGCCATATGATCTATTTAATAGAATGACATGGATGTTGCTTACTTTGTCCATGGGGAAAATTAAAGAAGTGACTATGAAAATTGTACTTAACTCTAAATATTGGGATGAAAGTTAGTTGGAAGTATACATAGATCATTATGAATGAATTTCATAAATACATTAAAGATATAAAACATACAAGGTATGAATGCAAATTTTGAACATGGAAAGTCAGACTCCAACAATATATCAAGTTACACGTGATGGGGATATCTGTGCTCTTTCGTAGCTATCTGTTGTACTACTGGTAATAGGAAAAATTACAGAATCTTATTAATAAAATAAGAGAAAGATGGATTATGCAAAACACAGTATAATTAGAATGAAAATACTTTCAAAAACTAAATGGTTTCAATGCCAGAATTTCTCTAGGAGCCACGTGTCATTTTCTGCATGGATACCACCTGTACTTTATGCTGCTTTCCACGTGTACACTGCAGTTTCCATTTTCCTCCACTACTTCGGGCTTCTCATTCTCCCACGGTCCCCCATACCCGTGCATTTATTCCCATTCCAACATGGCAGGGACTACGCTGCCATGCAACACTTGTTTTAAATATTGGGGTGAGCTCTAGATTTTCTAAAAGTTGGAATTTTTCAATAGCCAACATGATTTGAATCGATGTCACTTGTCCTATGTACCATCGAGTTTGATAATACATCCCTAGAAAATGGTACAATAAAATAACAATAGTTAAAAAACAAAAAATGCGCTGATCTCTTTTGGCCTCGCTAAATTGTGATCTTCCACTGCATAACTAATGTAATTATCTTCATGCTAGCCTTAGATTATGGTCACTTTTCCATGTGGGTTTGATACTCGGTGATGATCACATTCAACCACTAGTGCATGCCAAGGTATGGAAATTTGTTTCATTAGGATTATATATGGGATTTTATTTGCATTACAGGGTTGTCATGTGGCAGGGACTCATTTGCAAATAATAAAAGCATAGATAGAATTTTTATTTATGTCGTCAGGTACCTTGCAAATAGTTAATAATAATGATGTTGGCCATTATGGAGAAGGTTGTGCATCAACTAATGATTACAAATACTAATAATAATGGTGGTGGTGATAGTGATTGTGCAAAAAAAATTCCTCTTCTCGAATCATCCCGGGAGCCTCCCAACCTTGTGAGTTTCCATCCCGTGATCTGTTGATTGCATTGCTTCTTGGAGGTCATGATTCTTTCCTTTGTCAATCATTAATTGTGTCTGCACTAGCCTCCACACAGTCAAGACTTGTAATGCCTTATCACAATCATCCTTTGCTCACACAATTGCCATTATTATGCCTCGATGTTGGATCGTAGAATGATCTATTGTAAGGCCACATAAGGGGGATTATGAGAAAGTGAGGTGAGAGCCCTTAGTTCATTAAATATCTATACACTTTAGTGAATTATGTGCCAACTCAACACCTTTGTTGGCAACCTTATCAACCTCTTCATGAAACGATCTCTTGATAAGATAATAAAATCTTGTCAAATAATGATTACATTGATATGAGTGCTTATTTAAAAATCGAGGGGGCAATCTCTAGATTTTCTAAAAACGTTGAAGTTTTCAGTGGATAACATGATTTTAAACTCCTATCTACCATTTCCTTTGATAACACATCTCTAAAAAAATGGTACAATAAAATAACAAGAGTTAAAAACCAGAAATAAGGGACACCTCCTAAAAATGTATTTATCTCTCTTAGCTTCATTGAGTTGTCCTTGCGTATCTAATGTAACAATATTTGTGATAGCCTTAGAATTTGGTCACTTTTCTAGGCGGGTTCAACATTAGGTGACAATTTCATTCAACCTTGTGCATGCCAAACAATGTAATTTGTTTCATCAAAGGTAATTATAGAATAGATATAATATTTTTATTTATGTCATCACGGACCTTGAAATATGTTAATAATAATCATGTTTCCATTATGTAGAAGACTACACTTCTTCTGCAACAAGGTGTGCATCAACCCATGATTACAAATAATAATAATGGTAGTGGTGATTGTGATTGTGCAAAAAGTGGTTTCTCTTCTCAAACCATTCTAAGAGGCCCCCAATCTTGTGAGGCTATATCCTCAACTTTTGGCATTTCAATAGAATCAGAGGTTTTAGGAACATACATAAAGATGTTGTAATGGATGAAGAAAATGTGGATGTCGATCTTGATGGCCTTATTGAGCACATATTTGTGCTTTTGGAATTGAGAGACAAGGTGGATTTGTATAATTCATATCCATATGAATATAATTGTGAGTTATATTATCAAAGCACTGTTATTACTATTGCTATCTCTAAACACACCAAACCAAACTGAATATATTAAAATTTCATTTTTTTAATGAGAAAAAAACACCATGTTGAGAACCATGCACTGTCCACTGTTGGTTTAGGATCGATGATTCAGAGGGATGGAAGCAATTATATAAGTCCTTGTCAATGAGAATAGGTTGTGCTTTTGGCGCTATGCATATTAACTAGTTGAGAATTTCATAATTTGTTACTAAAATTGAAAACCAAGTAGAATTTATATTCTTGTCTCTTTTTATGGTGTTCAGAAATATTGTTGAAAGTATCCTAGAGGGAATAAGGCTCACATATGTAGCAACATTCATGACCTGGAATGCCAAAATGTAGGTGTTTGTAATGAAGCTCCATTTCCATATCAGAAATATTTAGTTCTTTTCGTTGGCCATAAGCTTTGCTAGTGCAAGGCTTCTTGTGGTTGCATATAGTTTGGACAAAAAAGGCACAAAAACTTTGCTACTACAAGGATTCTTGCGGTTACATATGGTTTGGATTCTTGTGGTTATATATAGTTTGGAGACAACCAAAGTTGTTTCTCCTAAAAAGGAAGAGTTCTTGCATCTTTTGAAGGAATGCATTTTTTGCCAAATGTGTTAAGCAATATAAAGAACCTAGAAGGAGCACTTGGATGAAATCAAAGATGCAATATAATTTGTTTTACAACTCAACCAAATCCTCCATTTCCTTAGAAAGAAGTTTGGGATGTAATGATTGTTCACATTCCTATAGTTACCTTTGAGTCTCCATAAAAACTATGGCACTTAATGCTACTTTTTAAAGCTACATCTCTACCTTTGCCAAGCACTAAAATATCACCATGGTTGGATTTGAATCCCATATTTCAAGTGATGTTGAATCCCACTACTCCACCTAGGGTGATAATGAGACCCCAACTTGGCAATGTAAGAAATATTGTCAAAACAACCAAGAAAATTTGCTTGCTAGTAACTCTAATATGCATTTGTGTGCAAAATATATATTTAGTACATTGATTTAAATACCTTTCAATGAAAAGTAGGCCATATTTGTACGAGAGTTTGGATAGTGAGTATTGTTTTGCACAAAGGCACTTAAGCACAATTTATGAAAATAATCTTCCTAGTTGAAACAAAACAAAACAACACAATTTTGGGTTCCTGCACACCTTAGTGGTTACTTTTTAACATGGTGATATAATGCCCAAGTTTAGTTCAAATTCAAGGGTTAACTTCATTGTAAGCCTTCTACTTTGACAAGTTACAAAATACTGCAAAATATTATTTATAAAATATCAAATAAATTTATGTAAAATCAAACTTATTACAAGATTACCAAATTTTAGTGGCTACTTTTTAAAATGGTGATATAATGCCCAAGTTTAGTTCAAATTGAAGGGTTAACTTCATTGTAAGCCTTCTACTTTGACAAGTTACAAAATACTACAAAATATTATTTATAAAATATCAATTAAATTTTTGTAAAATCAAACTTATTACAAGATTACCAAATTTTATCCTACCACTATGCAAATTCTTGGTTACACATTTCCTTTATAATTATTAAACTAAAATTTGAAAGAAGTTACATGATGATCCTAGATGATTCCATACCTCGTAAACTTGAACGAGAGTAAAATAAAATTCTTCAAGGTGATTTGGTCTCAACTTTGCATTTAGTAACTTTAAGAAGATTTCAACGACGTATAAACAACCTCCTTTTAACATGTTTTACAAGGAAAAATTACATTCAACAAATTAAATTTTGACAAATCCTTCTTTACATTATTTTTACAAACATACATTACAATTTACAACACAAATCATTTAAAATCAAATCAAATCAATACTTGCAAGCTATAGACATATATTAGAGATCGATTAAAATAAATTATTACTACTACACTCATCTCTTATTGTGTTGGAAGAAGATGTGCATCCAATCAATAAATAAAATGGGTACCTTATGGAAGAAAAAGACACACAGTTGATCAATAGATAAAATGGGTACTGTGCACAAGAAACACATGGCTGAAGAAGATGGGTAAGTACCATGCACGATTGATCCACAAAAGATGGGTAGTAGGTACCATGCACGAGAAACACATGGCTGAAGAAGATGGGTAAGTACCACACACGATTGATCCACAAAAGATGGGTAGTAGGCATCATGCACAAGAAACACATGGATGAAGAAGATGGGTAAGTACCACACATGATTGATCCACAAAAGATGGGTAAGTACCACACATGATTGATCCACAAAAGATGGGTAGTAGGTACCATGCACAAGAAGATGGACAACATATTTGTAGAAGATGGATAAGTACCAATCATGGGTACCATGCACAAAAATATGCACGTCTGATCATAAATTCGAGCAAGCATAACAGACATAAAGAAGACACATGTAGGTATTGTTCATAAATCCAAGCAGTGAGAGGATGGGGAAAGAAGATAATTCACCACAATCAAAGTATTTGATCCTCAATATTCGTTATTATACTAGCATATAGCTTCAATAAATAGGAGATACATGCATGCACGAGGTCAATGAAAATGAGATTGTATTATACAAAAATGAAATTTTCTTACTCTTCAATTGAAAAAATCTTAAATAATTTTAATTTCAAATTTGAAGTGATTTTTTAATTTTAATTTTCATTTGCATGGGAAATAATTTTATGCCCTTCTGTGATGGGCTAGATGGATCTTGATGGGAAATGACACTTCAATTTTGATCATTGCTGGGAAATGACACTTCAATTTTGATCATTTCTCTCAGATGTAACTATAACTAGGTGTCGATGCTTAAACCTTTGTTTTCCTACTAATTTATGTTGTTTCCAATTTGAATGAGTATAAATAACAATGTCACAGGACACAACAAAAATACATGCTAAAAATAACTCTAGTAATGTAATTATCTAATGTGGAAAGTTATAGAACTATATAAATTTAATAGAAACAAAATCTGGTAAGAACTATATAAGTAATGGCCAAAGTTTTATTGCAAAAAATAATTTTAAAGCAAATATTTAAAATCTAACCTTATTCACTCATTAGGATTCTATCAAAATACAAAAATATTTAAATTTATAATGCACATGGAAACATGTAGGGAGAGTGGTCATGGAAACGACTCTTGTTCAGACACTAGTAACCATTCAATTTAAATGTGGTCATGGTTGGAGAATCAATTGGTTGAGGAAACAAGGAAACAATCCCATGTTTTCCTATGGATGTCTTTCAAGGAAGTGTGTATTGATAAAATTCCATTAATTTTCTTTGCCCTTCTTAAAGCATATCACTAGTTGCCCATCTTCAAGCATATTACTAGTTATTTGTCGAAAGCATTTATTAGTAATAAGATGAAGAAGTTGATAAGAATAATTAAATTCAAAGTGGAAGATGCGAACAACAAATATCCTAGAAATACCATTTGATGCAATTGACATTTATGATGAAGCACATGTATGCATGTGTTATGTGCAAAATGCTATAAATTATGAACTGAAATTATATTACACAAATTAGATTACTTAATGACAAAACCCTAGATAGGGTTGATCCATATCACTGAGAACACACATGAAATTACACACAACAACACATCATTATATTGTGAAAATACTTCTCATGATTACAATGGGATTCACCTCTCTTCTATAGAACTCATGGGATTCACCTTTCTTCTATAGAATTTGAGAGTTGATATTTGTCCAAAACCCTAAAAGCTAATAATAATTGAAAACCCTATCTTTCAGTCTAATACACCAAGATGACTTTATTACAAAGGTAAGCCTTATATTCTAACACCCTCTCTTAAGGCTTACAACACTAAAAACAAAACTCATTGAAAGAAAACACAATTTGACTGCAAATGCATTTACTTAAAACTAAAACTACAAAATCAAACATCCTTTAGAAACTTCTTTGAAAAAACAATGCTTGAATAAGAATCACTCCTTCAATTTACTCCCTATTCCTCCAAAAGGTATAGTCTCCTAGCTATAATCCAATTTCCAACATCATGGGACATCATTTGTGCATGAAATGTCTCTCCTTTAAAGGTACGAAGATCTAGTATCCAAAGCTTTATGACAACATATTAGTTAGACTTGTTGAATTTGTAAGTAATTTTAATATGACAAAAAAATAGTTAGAATTGTATAAATTATAAGTAAGTGATTAGTAGTAGGTTCAATAAGGAAAGCGTGTTGTGTAGCTATGTATATTTGGTATGTAAGCTACATTGTTTATAAAAAATATCAATTTAGTAGATGAATCATTAAGTGAAAGTTTAATGATAATGGTTGGGATTAAGGATCAAATTGTTATAGAAGAGCATTAACCTTTTTCATTCGAAAAAAAAACACCTCTCACATATAAATGAAGATTATATGTTAAACTCATTTTAGATGAAATGATTGCATTTTAACACCATTAATATTTAATCCCCTGATTCATAACTTTTCAAAGCATCATGCTTTCTTGAAATAGTGAGTAATGACAACTTACCATTCACTTGTGACTCCATATTATTTGTTCTTACACTTGATGTATGCAATGGGTCTGAGAGATATATTGGGGTTAAACTTTGTAGCTAGGTACTCATGAAAAAATCAATTGAGCTTATAATTAACGACACTAATGTGTCAAATTGTAATTAAGTATTATGGTTTGCGATTGTAATTAGTTTAATCGGGAAAACATTTACTTTGTTGTGTTAATGAATGCTACATATAGAGACTTCATATTGCAAATATATGTGCCCAAGATAAGGTTTTGTGTGAGAAGTGGGAGTTCTTCCCTGGGGCGATTTGTATTCGAGTTTTCTAGTTAGCGACGAACTATATGTGGAATGGATCTCAATGTCGAATGTCATATCGATGGATTGGATAACTAGAGTTCTAGAGTTGATTCATGAGAAAAATCAGAATAGAAAGCCTAAAAAGAGACAAAAATCACATAATCTCACAAAAAGTACTAATTGGCATTTAATTCCCATAGCCTATACTAAACTCCAATCATTGTATTCAATGCCTTTATTGAACTCTGATCACCGTATTAAAGAACTACTAATTGGCATTCAATGCCCATTTCCTATACTAAACTCCAATAATTGTATACAATGCCTATATTCATCATGATCACATGTTATTAAAGAATTTTGGAGGTGTAAAATGGACCTCCTAAGGAAAATAATACTTTTTAAAGGGAAAGAAAGAATTTATTATGATTATTATTATTGTATTTTCACTTATCTCCTTATAGGTTTACTTAAATTTCACGTATAGGTACTCGTTGGATGTAGAATAAAAATTCTACATCCAATGAGTGCCTACATGTGAAATTTGAGTAAACCTATCAAGAGATAAGTGAAAAATACAATTAAAAAAATAGTTTTCTTTGTTTCCACTTATCTCCTTATAGGTTCACTCAAATTTCATGTGTAGGCACTCGTTGGATGTAGAATCAAATAAAAAAATATTTTCTTTTTCCACTTATCTTCTTATAATTTTACTCAAATTTCACATGTAGGCACTCATTGGATGCATAATTTTGATTCTACAACCAACAAGTGCCTACCCATGAAATTTGAGTAAACCTATAAGGAGATAAGTTAAAAATACGATAATAAAAATAGTTTTATTTCTTTCTCTTTGAAAATATTTACTCTTATGGTTGACATCATATTCAATCCTATTGGATCTTTTAAAGTTGATGTTGATAGCACATTTGAAGCTCATTTAATAAACATGAGTTAATATCTTATGTATAGTCCATGAAGTTTGATAACCTAGATCCTATACCGATTTTGAATTTTGATCCTCATCTTTGAACCTTTCATTTGGTATCACATCCATTCTAATTATGAACACAACAACCTCTTATATAGCATGTAAAGGATTATATAGAATGTAAAGGATTATATGTCCATGGTCCAATTACCATTTCATTAATGGCCAATGCTCCTCCTCCAACACCTTCTCTTTGTGTTTTTTTTTTTTCCTTTTAAAAGATCCCTACATTTATATAGGTACATGTAATGAATGGAGAACAACTTTCACTTCAAGCAACATACACTCTCTTCTCTCCTTGTGCTCAAATTTACTATTCATTCTCACTCCTCTAGTATCCACTCGCTCTACAACTTGGCTAATGAAGGTATGGAAGTTATGGCATGAGCTCTTGAGGGAGATCCCTCGTGCACTCAACAATATACCCATGCATCCAAACTAATGAGGTGACCCGCTTCTGCATTTTTAAGGGATTCCTCATATCCATTATGCTAATTTGCAATCACCTAAATTTGTTATAAAAAAAGCAAAATCACCTAAATTTGTTATAAAAAAAGCAAAAAACCAGTTGTGTTTTTGTAAGCCACTACTATTGAAACCATGGATATGCACTTCTTTTTACACATGAAAATTGAAATAAACATATTTTAAACTCACTTGGAATTCCTACATGGATGATGCTGTGTCTATATTTGAAACTCACATAATATTTTACACAATATAAGCACCATTTGTTAAAGAAATGTACGTCCCTGACTACAAACCATATATCTTTTCATTTCCTCTTTCATTTTATCAGTGGTCATTTTAATCAATTAGTTCACCTTAAGAAAGAGAAGCTTAATATCTCCTTAATCATATATTTGTATATATGTTAGACAACTCAATTCATTATCTATTTATCTATATAATCAACATAACCATCTTCATTTTTTGGTCAAATTTGAAAGTTAAAGGACCAAAGTGGATTCTTCTTTTATTCTGATTCGGATTTTATGAGAAGAACAAAATGAATACAGATTATTATTATGCTTAACATAGAATAACATAGATATAGTAAAATTGGATTCTATTCAATAAGGAAATATGCTGAAACTGTAAAATGCAGCGGAAAACAAGCTTTCTGGAACGATGGCGACTTATCTCTGAGAAGAGATGTGACAACTACACTCATTCGCAAGAAGATGAGTAAAATGAGGCTTTGAAGGCATTTTTACAATAAACATGAATGCCAAAACCATAGACATCCAAAAACCTAACCCTAGGAGATGAAGCGCCAAAAGTCATGTGGGCCCTGTTGGGGTAAGTTAGTACATCAACTTCTCTGGATCGTAACTTTTGTATACGATCTTTGTTTTAGGCGCACAATATCCCGTTGGAAAGGTCTATCCGAGGACTACCCATGTTGTCATCAGAGTTTGGCTTTGTGCATAGGCTAATTGTGGCGAGCCCTACAAACGTTGTTTAGGGCCTCAAAACGACCCCAGAAGTTGGGGACCCGAAAACTAGGAAATAACTGCCAAACTAAAAAACTACCAAAATGAACTAGTTGGAATATGTGGGAGGCCACTGAAATCCATCTGGATCATATTATGATCTTTTTTTTTTTAATAATCTTATTGCGTGAAAGTGTTTTCTTACAAATTTTATTCAATTTTTTTTTTCCATTCAAACATTACATTTTTCAATATACACTGCTATCAAATCCCTCAAAATTTAAACTAACTTCATAAATATTTACATTCTCTAAAAACCTGATAAATGCAAGTTAATTGAATGTAACTCTTACTTTAGGAAAATGATAAAAAAATAAATAAATTAATATGTAACTTATAATTTCTCCATACAAAAATATAATTTTGAAAAATGACTTTTCAAATTGAAACACAACCTCACTTTAAATTTAATTCCATTAATAATAAAAACAACCTTCCAATAATAACATTAATGAATAATAAAAACTAACCATTATGAGGTATGTGTATTCATCATTGAGCGTAAGTGAATTATTAAAACCTTAGTCAAAATTCTCTATATAAAAACTTTCGATTTTTGGATAATTTATTAGAGAAATTCCAATTTCCACTTTCCTAGTCAATTTAAAAAATGCCTTCAATCCCCAAAATACCCTAGGTCACATGTATACCATGGTAGAAAAATACCCTAGATCACATGTATACCATGGTAGAATTGTAGTTTTTGAAATTTTAGTGAAACGATGAGTTGAAACAAGAGATGTTCTAATGAGCCTCTATGCTACATTATCATTATCTTGTTCAATAGTAAAGAGGGAACTGAATTATCATGTTGAATCTACATTATCATTATCATGTTCAACAATAAAAAGGGAAGTGAATTATCATGTTCGATAATAAAAAGGGAAGTGAACTCGTTAATAAGTATTGAAACTTTATGTCTTCATGGCCATACACTTTATGGTGAAAATAGGAAGATGGGTAATATTCTTAGAATAATATGTAATGAGAGATTGTTAGTTATACTTTATGGTGAAAATAGGAAGATGGGTAATACTTTTTAGAATAAAGTATAATAAGGGATTGTAAATTTCTTTTTTTTTTGTTGAAAAATGTTCAATTATCTTAGTCTAAAGTTTAATAATATAATATTTTTTCAATTAAGAGTTTTGGTAGATAAATATTTTTCTTACCCAAGAATTTATTTTCTTAGATGAAAAATTGGAATTGAGCTATACTTTATAGTGAAAATAGGAAGATGGGTAATACTTTTTAGAATAAAGTATAATAAGGGATGGTAAATTTCATTTTTTTGGTTGAAAAATGTTCAATTATCTTAGTCTAAAGTTTAATAATATAACATTTTTTCAGCTAAGAGTTTTGGTAGATAAATATTTTTCTTACCCACGAATTTATTTTCTTAAATGAAAAATTGGAATTGAGCTATAATATCAAAACTCTTGGAAAATATTCTTGATCGAGAGTTTAGATTCTCCACCTAAATTCTTGATCAAGAGTTAAATTCTCCAACCATATTCTTGTTCAATAATCTTCCAAAAAATATTCTTGGTTGAGAGTTTAGATTCTTTTTCTATATTCCCAGACAAGAGTTATATTCTCTACCCATATTCTCTAATATTTCAGAAGAGATTATCTACAAGAGTTTAGATTCTTCATCCATATTCTTAGCTGAGAGTTGGATTCTCCAACTAAATTATCGATCAAGTTTAGAGAGTTAATTTATATTTTTTTTGAGAGTTTAGTTTAACCCAAGGCTACTACATATTTGTGAAAAAAAATTGGTGGAGAGATAACACAAAATCTCAACCGAAACATTGTCTCACCTAAGAGATTTTGGTCCATCAAAACAACAGAGTTTGTTGTAGTTTTCATAAACCTGTAATTTCAACAGGGTGGGCCCTTGCAATTTTTGAAGATAATTTATTAGACTTGCTACCAATGGTTTCATCTTTGAAGTTTGTAACAATACAATAATTGTTGATTTTCATTAAAAATTGCCATTTTAAAATAATTTTGTTCTAAACTTTATCTCTTAAGAATTTTAACATTCTCAAAATCCCCTACAATAAAAACTTAATATCATTAAAAACCATATATTAAAAATAAATAAATCATAATGTAGTTCCTTGCTTTATCTACTTCAAAAGGGTATTTTTAGTTTTCATAGTAATCATCACATGAAATAGAAAATTGGTGCCCACAAAAATATGTTGATATGACATCATTATTTTATTTTAGTACATTTTGATAAAAATAAAAAAAATATTAATTGTATTTGAAAAATCATAAATTATAGTCATTGCACTATATATATATATTCCTGAAATGAAAAGTTTTCTCTTTAAAATTAGATCTCCATGTAGGTCACTCATTATCGTTACCTAAATTTTAAAGTATATATAATGAATAAAAATAATCTTTATCATATTATATATCCATTTTTTATTTATAAATATGGGTATGGACTTAAGACAATTATCTACAAATCTTGTTTTTTATGTTAAACTAAAATTTCAAAAGAAAATGAATTTTAAGTATTTGAAGTTGAAGAAATAGAATATTTCATAGTTTTCAATGTAAAAAACAAGTAAACGTGTTACCCATTTTCATGTTTTCACCCTTTATTTACAATTATAACTATCTCCATTGCAACCTCTCAAACTCAATTTGAGATTCATAAAGACAACGACTGATGATTGAGAGCAAGAGCCCCATTTAGATGTGGTTGAGAATCAAATGAAATATGTGTCCAAATTCACTATTCCTTCTGGAAGTTTGAATGATCTGTAAATTGCCATGGATATTCCATTGGAACAATTTGTCACAACAAATCTTATATTATACTAAAATCTTCTAATATGCAGGGTTATTTCCTTAGAATTATTACTAGCTTAGTGCTTGAATTTATGAAATAACTGAAATCAAAATGAAATGATAAGAAAATAAACACACCATCCACACCATTGAACACAAAATGTATCATGGGAAACCCAATACTAGAGAAAACCTAGCTAGAAGGTGACACCTATGCTCTACTCTCTTTTCTTTAGTTATGAAAATGCAAATACAAAGAAAGGGGAACTCACTGTGGATTTGCCTATGCCGTTGTGGCATGAATGGATACTATAGAATCTCCTACCTCCTATGCTATTCTCTCAAAATATGACTTCCTAGATGTTTTTCTCAACTATGGAACAAATAAAATGCTAAGAATGGAATCTTTTCTCCTCATAGTGGCCCAATATTTAATATAGCCCAATAATTGTCTAAGCTTAGGGTTTTCGCATCGTCAACTCTCAATTAATGATAATGTTTTGTACCTTCTATAATATTATTGACAGTTCACTTGTGGTTATCCCCACATGTGTGATTAATAGGGGTTGACGTGGCATCCACTTGTACCATAGTGGTCAACAAGGTTGGTCAACTTGCGGGAGGCATACCTTCCACATACGAGGTCCAATTGAGGTGTTTTTTTTAACTATTAGAAAGGAATTGGTGTGTAGAAAAACATTAAGGGGGTAGGGGACATGCTTGCAAAGTTTTGACCCCAAAATATTCCATTTATGCCTCAAAATGGATCGGGAAGGTTTCACACCCCAAATTTCCACACCAGGACTTACATCTAAAATGGGCCCCACAAGCCAATTTATCCAAATTTTCCACCCAAAAAGTACTAAGATAGATGAAAATTTATATCATGACCCATCATACTCCCCATTCAGGGAGGATTTTGGTCCCCAAAATATTTTACTGAATGAGGTGAGGAAATTTTTCCTCTACCTTCTCCTATGGTACCATTTTGCCTTGCCTAGAAGTTGTCCTTTCAACCCCATTTGCGAAAGGTCATGCTACCCATGTCTTGTAATTCGAGACTTATACAAACTATATCTTCTTCCAACTCTACTTGAACTTCTGGCTCTAAGTCCTCTATGGTAGGTAGGAACTTCTCAGTTTCTTCATCCAACATGGAAGGCTCATAGAGTTTCAGATTCTCCACATTCCCTACTGAGAAAATGCACATATATGAGGGTAGACTAAGTCTGTAGGAATTATCAAACACCTTCTTCAATACTTAAAAAGGACCATATCTTAGAGCCTTGATATTCTTACCAGGACCTTGTAGTCTTTCCTTGTTTAGTCGTAACCAAACTCTGTCTCCACCTTTTGCATGATTTCTCTGTTATGTGTTGATCATGTCTAGACTTGTATCTTTCCTATGATTTATTCAATGTCTCCTATTCTTGAAAATGGATCTGCCCAATTTTGTAAAAAAAATTCTTTTCTTTCAATGCTTCTCCTCCTATGATGTCTTCCCTCACTTCTCCTTGTTGACCATAGACAACATTCAAGGGTGAAGGTGGCATATACCCAAAGAAAGTTTCAAAAGGGGACTTGTTAGTAGAAGTATGGACTATTATAATATAAGAGTGTTGAATGTAAATCACATTTTCATTCCAGGTCTTCAGATGCTTCTGATTGTAACCCCTCAAAAGTTGTACCAAATTCTTGTTGACTACTTCTATCTTCTCATCTATCTGTGGATGCAATGTTGTAGATATCTTCAACTTCATGTCCATCTTCTCCCAAAGTTTAGTCCACAATCCACTAATAAATATGGTATCCCTATATGAGATGATGCTCCTCGGTACCCAAAAGTGCACCTAGACCTATTCAAAGAACATTTTTTTCACTTCTTGTCCTTTGATGGTCTTTTTACAAGGCATAAGAATGCACATCTTGCTGAACCTATCAACTACCACAAATAGATATCCATGTTACTTCCTATTTGTTGGAAAACCACCCACCATATCCATGGAAATACTTTCTCAAGGTCGAGTGTGTACAATTAAGGGATGGTATAGACCTTGCTTCCTATTATTTGGATTGCTAGTACAACAAAGCATGCATCCTATGCCAATTTTCACATGAAACTCCATGTGACTAATTTTCAGATCTGAAAATTGCTTCCTAGTGAATTAACAGTAAAAGCCTAGCTGTTATCACTGAACAATTTTACACAAAAAATTATTGATTGAAATTATATGCAAGAAAAACAACAATATCATAGATGAATAATCAGTACACATGAGACACAAATTTCAATTCTGTAACCTTGTTAAATTCATAAATTTTGAGCAAAAAACCATCCCTCTTGTTAGCACTAGAAGTCACACCTAGACTATTGTAGGTGTAAGCATAGTATCCATAATAATATAAATGGTTAAAACAAGTTTATACTTGAGTGGATCAAAGACTGAGTAAGAAAGGGAGATCAAAATGAATTGTTTGCAGAGGTATTCCATTGGGAATGGAGTCATAATATTCTACAGATCAAAGGCGTTTAAAATGTATACTAGATAAAAGTTTTATATAGTGATGATAGAAGCATAGATAATATGAAAAAAGGAAGAACATCCATTGTACATATATCCTTTCTGCAAACATATTAAAGATTTCTTAAACAATAAACAATGATTTAATGGGCAAGATACAACGGATCCTCTATTGTTCATGAATCCATCAATCAATGGAAACTATGATCCTCAAAACCTGCAATATATTCAAGCAAGAGGATGACAAGAGAAATGGAAAACAAACAACAAAATTTGATAAAAAACTCTCATGAATCTTTAATGATAGAAATGTTGATTAGAAATAGGCCCTCAGGCTTACAAATGAGCAACTAAACTGCTCCTCCAACTCTCTCCTCTCTTGGATCATGAATCCAACCCTTTCCTTAACAAAATCCCCTTCATATATAATGAATGATCTTTCTATACTCTATGGAGGTTGAAACCAAGGATCTACATAGGATCCTCCTTCATTTAGGAGTTTGTTATGAAAGATTCCAACAACAACAAAACAAATTCCTGTTTTTTGGGATCTTGTCTATTGTGATAAATGCCTTTTGAAACAGGTCATGCTGCTTGATCTGGTGATAGAACACATGTCCCTCATGTCCAAATACCTCCTAGGAAACCATTCGAACCCCCCTAAGACAGGTGGTATCCCTCCTACAACTCGTATTTATCAAACTGTTAGAGTTCACAATGCCTTTGACAACATATGTTGCGAACTTTCCTATAGGTGTCGATTTAAACTTTTGTCCCAAACGACGAACTAGGTTAGGATGAATTTTTGTCATCAAGTCCATGCTATTATGATTCATCTCCATAAAAAATTTCAGAAGAACCCAGATCGACATTTAAAAGTTATGATGAAATAATGACTCTATTGTGCACTAATTTGCTGCAAACTGTCCCAAAATACCAGTTTACAACGCCTTTAACAACACATGTTGCGAAATTTCCTGTAGGTGCATGTTTACCTCCAAAATGATTCCAAACTTTAAAAAATGCATGACAAGTTGGGAAAAACCTTCCAGAGCCTGCTACAAACCTCTTGAAACATGAATTAACCTTGGAGAAATCATATGAAGATGCTAAATTTAGCTAACAACCCAAAATCATCACTTAAGTTGTAATTGTATGCACAACAACAATTGGAGGATGAACAGGCTGTAAGTAGGAGGTGAGAAAATAACAACATAAATCCAACTTGGATGAGGCTGCAGACATGCATAATTGAATCAACTCTGTGTAAAACAAAGGGTTTGCAGTGCCAGTGGTTAAGTTCGCAACACGAATTGAACTAGGTTTTTATGAAAAGCTTGCAAGATTTTCCACGTATGAGGAGAAAAATACAAGTTGACAAGTTAAAACCTCGGAACTAGATGAATCTTAATTGAGGAAGGTATAATCTATCATAAAACAAAGATTTTTTAGCGCTAGTTTGTAACGCACGGTTTTATAGTGGATAAGGTTACTGTTGCAAGATGAAACTGTAAATTGATCCTTTGGTATAACAAACTTGAAAATGGCCAGGGTTTAGGATATCAATGCTGACCCCTATTTATTTCATGATGATGAAAACTATCATGACACCAAGACTCTTACATGGACTAAGGTCAGAATTTTTGACTCCTGAATATTTCATGTGCCAACACCTCCCAACCAATACAATATCACCAAATTTGAGGACAACCTTGTCCTCTCAGCCAATACAAATATCACCAAAATATGAGGACAAACTTATCTTCCAATAACCATACAAATCAGAAAACTGAACCTCAACAATTTACTGGAAACTTCTTATGCCCACAAATCTGCTGCAGATCCAATGTATGACCTGATGTCGTCCCATGTTAGCCTGTACATACCTACTCTCTGCCCATAAAACTATGTATGTGATTCCTCTTACTACAAACTATGTACATATGCCACTGTGTCCACTGTGACCCGCACATATATTATTTTCCTTCCTGCAACCTACGTACATATGTGAATACGCTTTCTACAACCTGTGTACATGCATAATTCCTCCCTTTGCAACCTACGTACACGTACAAAAAAAATGTACAGACACCTCCGTACAATTATCTCCCTGCGACTTTTCTTTCTCTAGGCCATATTTTCCACTGTAGCAGAATTTTCCTTTGCTGAAATCACCAAGCGTCCTAACACAAGTGCATACTCACTTATGCTAACTCCATCCTTGCACAATGAGAAAATGTCACAATGACCTATATCCTTTATACACAAGTCCAATGAGTGAGTTTAGGCACCCCTTATAAACTCAACAATTAATTAGAATATTGTATTCCTCTTTGTGGGTGTGACACCCCATCTCAAGCTGTAACACCCTGTTTCCCCCAGTCTGTAAAACTAACTATATTACGAAGAACTATGGCAAACTCAAAGGTGTGAATGTTTGATTTGATGGACCTTTGTATAAAAGTTTGATGAATGTAAATTATGTTATGAATCTGTGTTTCATGACTGTTTGGAGGGGGATGTGCTAAAAGAGACCACGATGGATAATGAAGGGTGGTAGAAGGGACCTGGAATGGTTGCGTTAACTTCCATCGAACCAATACCATACTGGTTTTTACTTGCTCAAAGACCAAGGCAATTCTCTGACCCTGGAATGAATTTCCCGTTAGGATGGTAGGTGGGGAGGATCCTCAAGAATTAATGAGGGGATGGGGCGAATCGCCCATCCGTAAAAGCTCTCAGACCTGACCACAGATGGGGGAATTTGTGCCACATGCAATCTTGCAGAGAAGGGAAAGAAAATAAGTGTGGGAAGGGTAGAGAAAGGAGAGCGCACGAGACAGGGATTGCAGAAGAGAACCACAAAACCGTGGAACCACAGGTAATTTTGAACACATGAGAAGGAGAGTAACCTTTGTACTTGACTTTCGTTGAGCTAGATATTGAATCTTAGAGCGTCATTGTCTATCTCAGGGGTGGCTAGTGGTAAATTCATTTGGAGTCACTGAGCCTACGGTTGGGTGGAAACGAGCACCCCTCTCAGTAGTTGCATCACGCCTTGTGGTTCTGATAAGTGTTTTATGCCTTATATTTTGGATTTAATATCATGGATGAATGTTTATACTTATATACCATAGTTTATGTATGTGTAAATTAGTTAATTTCAAAGTATGCATCCATCCCATTGAGAATAGACCCATCTGGTTGACCTTTGCAATATTCTAGAAGGCTCGTCGAGAGCACCTTTCCTCGAGAATCGCCTCATAAATTCGAAACCATACCGAGCCTTTCCCCAGAAACCAGACTAAAATCAAGAATAATTTCCCAAGAACCATCTGAAGGTTCATGCAATCCGGGTCTGGAAACCCTGTGCAAGAAAGAGTAGTTCTCTAAGGTTTCGGAGGCGTGGGAGTCTGAAGCTTCGAAAGGTTGAATTTCGTGACCCAAGTTCAGAAAGGATAGCGAATCCAATTATCAAAAGGGAGTATCCCTTCGTTTGGTAGACGAACGGATGAGATCCTTTTGGAAATACCCTAGGTTTGTCAGGACCAATGGATCTAGAGGAGGAGCGCGGGCGTTAATGCCTCGACCTCTTCAACCTTTACAAGTAGCGATGAAAACAGGACCGTAGATCCCAGGATCCATCGGGAGCTCTCTAGGCTGTCGATCTTAACCCAAAGGTAGATGGGATGAGGATCGATGACAATCAAAGAAGAGTTGAAGTCCACTTGAGATACAAAAACGTGGCCTTTTGAGTGGCTACACTGGGAAGAGCACCTCGCGGAAGGCCCACCCCGGAGATAGGGAACGGGCATCAGACGTTTCCCCTAGAAAGGAAACTAGTGACTCGGAGGGATCTTCTAGTAGCAGAACTAATTCATATTCTTGAAGAAAACGAAAGAAGTGAAAGCATTCCAAAAGTCATAATCTCGAAGAATTCAAGAAGGCCAAACCACCCTATTTCGACGGTGAGATAAAGAGAGGAGAGGAAGCGGAGGCCTGGATGCTTGGACTAAAGAAGTATTTCAGAGTCCATGACTTCTCGAAAAACTTGAAATCCCGAGTAGCCACTTTCAACCTAAATGGAAAGGCTTCCATTTGGTTGGAAGACCTTCAGAATGTAAAATGGATCCATGAAGAAGACCTATCTTGGGAACGGTTTGAAAGATACTTCAGGAATAATTATCTGTCGGAAAAGTATTTCGATGAAAAGACTAAAGAATTCTATGAACTCAAGCTGGGGAAAATCACCATAGAAGAATATGTCAACATATTTGTTGAGATGCTAAGGTACGTACCCTACATAAAAGAAGAAAAGAAAAAGGTGCAATGATTTATCAGTGGGCTACCTAAGGACTATCAGAATAGGATTGAGTTTGATGAGTTGAGGACCCTAGAAGACACTATCCGAAAGGCAAGATATTGTTATGAACAGTTTGGGCTTTGGAAAAAACCTCGCGAAGGCTAAAAGCAGAAGAATGGTTCGGGATTCCAGAAAAAGGGGTTTAAATCCCCAAGATTTAAAAACTATAAAAATGATACAAGGATGAGATTTTCTACCCGAAGTGTACACCAACAGAATTTCCCCTCCCAGAGCGAAAATAAGCCTTTTGGGTCAAACCCCAGAAAGACTGATAATCCAAAGAAAGAACCCTTGAAATGCCGGGGTTGTGGAGAAGAACATCTACTGAGGGACTGCCTGCACTGACAACAAAACAATAGGATAATTTACAATGTCCAAGAGGCTACCAACATCAATGACGTGGCCAGTAGTATGCCATGAATTTATGTAGCCGTGGATAATAAACAAGACGACCACCAAGCTTTAGTGGTGAAGATGGAAGGTATGATCACTAACCACCTAGTGTCTATCCTAATTGACCTTGGTTCAAATTTGAGTTATATAGCCCCTCAAACTGTTGATAAGTGTAAATTGCAGCCACATAAACATGCCAAACCATTGTTGGTACAGTTAGCCACTGACACCAAAAAAAAGGTAGTGAAGGTCATACCATCTTGCCAATTCACTATGGGTGAATTCTCCACCCAAGCAACCCTTAACATACTACCCCTAGGATCGTATGACCTATTGATTGGCATGGACTGGCTAGCTGCATATAAAGCTAGAATGGACTGTTACCATAAAACCTTAGAATGTGTAAGTGAAGAAGGAAGGATGATAACCCTTCAAGGGATACACAAACCTGTCTCGGTGAGACGAATATCAACCCTTCAAATGAGAAAGTATTGTAGAAAGAGATGCCCACTATATGCGATAAAGTTGTTGGAATTGGTTGAGGGCGACAAACCAAGCCTCGAAGACCACCCCATACTAAGAGAATTTAGAGATGTGTTTCCAGAAGAGGTACTAGGTCTACCTCCAAGAAGGGACATTGACTTCTTGATAGAACTTGCACCAGGAGCGGTGCCAGTGTCTAGGACACCCTACAGGATGAGAACACCCGAGCTAGTTGAGCTTAAATTACAACTAAAAGAAATGATGGACAAAGGCTATATCCGACACAATGTGTCTCCATGGGGAGCACCAGTCCTGTTCATGAAAAATAAATATGGTACCCTCCGACTGTGCATAGATTATAGACAACTCAATAAGGTAACCATAAAGAACAAGTACCCCTTACCCCAGATCGATGACTTGTTCGATCAATTGGGAGGTGCTTCCATCTTCTCCAATATTGACTTGAGATCTGGATACCATCAAGTCCAAATTAAGGGTAAAGACATCCATAAAATCGCCTTCAGAACGAGATATGGTCACTACGAGTTTGTGGTAGTACCATTTGGACTAACCAATGCCCCTGCCACTTTTATGTTCTTGATGAACAATGTGCTCAGCTGTAAGGTAGCTAAAGAGGTAGTGGGGGGGCCTAGAGGGCCCATAGTGATAATAGTGGAGGTCATTCAATGTAAGGTGGACTAGGTCCACTATATTATTAAATAAGGCCCACTATGGTAGTTAGATATAACAAATGGGTAATTAGATATAATAAATGTAAGATGACTTCTTAGAAGGTTCTACTTCTAGAAGATTCCTCCTCTAGACTGTTCTTAGGTGATGGTAGCACTATATAAAGGGGTTCAGGCAATGTAATGAGACATGAAGAGAAGTATTGTATTTGGAGCGGTAGCTCAAAAGGAGGATGCTCCCTCAAAGAGGCAAGTGAACAGGAGAGGATCCCTTCCATAATAGGATCCATTGTATGGTGTTACCCTACCTCAAGGGTTTTCTTCTAATAAAGTGTGGTTTCTTCTATATTGCTTTGTGGATCTATTGTGTATTCAGTATTTGTGGTGATTATATTTGTAGATCTATTATGGTGCTTAACAAGTGGTATCAGAGCACTTTCCTTGGGCATACATTGTGGGCAAATATTTTTTATTTTTGCAGATTTTTTTTTTCGGAGTAGAAAAAAGAGGGCCGCGACATTATCGAAGTTTTCGGTATATTTTGGTGCAAAATTTGCAGAAAATGGTTGTATATCTGAGTTCCTCTCAGAAAAACACCCAATTTGAAAAAAAAAATCGACCGAAACGGAGTCCGGAAGGTCAAGATATTGAGGTTTTAAAATCTGCAATTTTTCAGGGTTTTTTCTGCGGACGGCGGTGCGATTTGTTTTTATTTCTGTAGCATTTGGAGGCCGAATCTTCCCAAATGAATTATAGATCTGATTTCCTTTCACAATTTCACCCAATTTCAAAAAAAAAAATCATCCGAAACGGAGTCCGGGAAGTTGAAGTTATGAGCATTTGAACTTCAACAGTTTTTAGGGTTTTTCCAGAAAAAACCGCGATTTTCTGCCTAAACTTATTGGGTCTATTTTTGAGTTTTTTCGTGACGGCTGCAGGACCAAAGAGTTCATAGGGTGATCATATGGCTATTTCATCTCAAACCTTGAAAGAAATTCTTGAATCATTCAAAGCTCAATTGAATGACAGATTGGATGCATTTGCACATGGCCTCACAGACAACCTCACACATGGCCTCACAGATAGCCTCACATATGACCTCAATGATAGTTTTCGTAGTATTCAAGATTCATTGAATAACATGTAGAAGATATTTCTTATGGAGGGCCTCAAGGATGAATATAATCAAGAAATATATGCTTGGTATGATTTTGAGGCTGATTGTGATGATTGGTATATGGATAGTTGTCATTTCTGGGATGACAACCACTTCCATATTTTATTTGATGACTCTACTCCACATTTTGTAGAGAACATCAATGTCCCACATCAAGAGCTAGTCACCAGCATTCAGTCTGCATATTCTACAGTGGTATTATTCCTTCCAGATTCTGCTACGACCCTTTTCCACTATGTGGATGGATCTTCTTATTTGGATCCACATGATATGTGTCAGTCTTTGGATCATCATTTGGAGTTGGTTATTGGGTTCCAAAATCTTCCACGGGGAGTTCACATGAGCACTTGGACGTGGGACCCAGACTTACAATGGTGGTTGGACTACTTTAGCATGGTGGATTTCCTTTCTACATGCGACCTTGGTTCTTCAGTCTTCTTCAGCATTATGGTCCACAATTATCCATGGGACCCTGGTATATGGTTGTACATCAAGCATTGAGGACAACGCTTTCATAAGGGGGATGGAATGTAAGGTAGCTAGAGAGGTAGTGGGGGGGC